>OV049924.1:274759098-274761827 GCA_920104205.1 Eupeodes latifasciatus | reverse complement strand
ATAATGATAATGATAATGATAATGATAATGATAATGATAATGATAATGATAATGATAATGATAATGATAATGATAATGATAATGATAATGATAATGATAATGATAATGATAATGATAATGATAATGATAATGATAATGATAATGATAATGATAATGATAATGATAATGATAATGATAATGATAATGATAATGATAATGATAATGATAATGATAATGATAATGATAATGATAATGATAATGATAATGATAATGATAATGATAATGATAATGATAATGATAATGATAATGATAATGATAATGATAATGATAATGATAATGATAATGATAATGATAATGATAATGATAATGATAATGATAATGATAATGATAATGATAATGATAATGATAATGATAATGATAATGATAATGATAATGATAATGATAATGATAATGATAATGATAATGATAATGATAATGATAATGATAATGATAATGATAATGATAATGATAATGATAATGATAATGATAATGATAATGATAATGATAATGATAATGATAATGATAATGATAATGATAATGATAATGATAATGATAATGATAATGATAATGATAATGATAATGATAATGATAATGATAATGATAATGATAATGATAATGATAATGATAATGATAATGATAATGATAATGATAATGATAATGATAATGATAATGATAATGATAATGATAATGATAATGATAATGATAATGATAATGATAATGATAATGATAATGATAATGATAATGATAATGATAATGATAATGATAATGATAATGATAATGATAATGATAATGATAATGATAATGATAATGATAATGATAATGATAATGATAATGATAATGATAATGATAATGATAATGATAATGATAATGATAATGATAATGATAATGATAATGATAATGATAATGATAATGATAATGATAATGATAATGATAATGATAATGATAATGATAATGATAATGATAATGATAATGATAATGATAATGATAATGATAATGATAATGATAATGATAATGATAATGATAATGATAATGATAATGATAATGATAATGATAATGATAATGATAATGATAATGATAATGATAATGATAATGATAATGATAATGATAATGATAATGATAATGATAATGATAATGATAATGATAATGATAATGATAATGATAATGATAATGATAATGATAATGATAATGATAATGATAATGATAATGATAATGATAATGATAATGATAATGATAATGATAATGATAATGATAATGATAATGATAATGATAATGATAATGATAATGATAATGATAATGATAATGATAATGATAATGATAATGATAATGATAATGATAATGATAATGATAATGATAATGATAATGATAATGATAATGATAATGATAATGATAATGATAATGATAATGATAATGATAATGATAATGATAATGATAATGATAATGATAATGATAATGATAATGATAATGATAATGATAATGATAATGATAATGATAATGATAATGATAATGATAATGATAATGATAATGATAATGATAATGATAATGATAATGATAATGATAATGATAATGATAATGATAATGATAATGATAATGATAATGATAATGATAATGATAATGATAATGATAATGATAATGATAATGATAATGATAATGATAATGATAATGATAATGATAATGATAATGATAATGATAATGATAATGATAATGATAATGATAATGATAATGATAATGATAATGATAATGATAATGATAATGATAATGATAATGATAATGATAATGATAATGATAATGATAATGATAATGATAATGATAATGATAATGATAATGATAATGATAATGATAATGATAATGATAATGATAATGATAATGATAATGATAATGATAATGATAATGATAATGATAATGATAATGATAATGATAATGATAATGATAATGATAATGATAATGATAATGATAATGATAATGATAATGATAATGATAATGATAATGATAATGATAATGATAATGATAATGATAATGATAATGATAATGATAATGATAATGATAATGATAATGATAATGATAATGATAATGATAATGATAATGATAATGATAATGATAATGATAATGATAATGATAATGATAATGATAATGATAATGATAATGATAATGATAATGATAATGATAATGATAATGATAATGATAATGATAATGATAATGATAATGATAATGATAATGATAATGATAATGATAATGATAATGATAATGATAATGATAATGATAATGATAATGATAATGATAATGATAATGATAATGATAATGATAATGATAATGATAATGATAATGATAATGATAATGATAATGATAATGATAATGATAATGATAATGATAATGATAATGATAATGATAATGATAATGATAATGATAATGATAATGATAATGATAATGATAATGATAATGATAATGATAATGATAATGATAATGATAATGATAATGATAATGATAATGATAATGATAATGATAATGATAATGATAATGATAATGATAATGATAATGATAATGATAATGATAATGATAATGATAATGATAATGATAATGATAATGATAATGATAATGATAATGATAATGATAATGATAATGATAATGATAATGATAATGATAATGATAATGATAATGATAATGATAATGATAATGATAATGATAATGATAATGATAATGATAATGATAATGATAAT
>OV049924.1:274731598-274754098 GCA_920104205.1 Eupeodes latifasciatus | reverse complement strand
TTATCATTATCATTATCATTATCATTTCATTATCATTATCATTATCATTATCATTATCATTATCATTATCATTATCATTATCATTATCATTATCATTATCATTATCATTATCATTATCATTATCATTATCATTATCATTATCATTATCATTATCATTATCATTATCATTATCATTATCATTATCATTATCATTATCATTATTATCATTATCATTATCATTATCATTATCATTATCATTATCATTATCATTATCATTATCATTATCATTTCATTATCATTATCATTATCATTATCATTATCATTATCATTATCATTATCATTATCATTATCATTATCATATCATTATCATTATCATTATCATTATCATTATCATTATCATTATCATTATCATTATCATTATCATTATCATTATCATTATCATTATCATTATCATTATCATTATCATTATCATTATCATTATCATTATCATTATCATTATCATTATCATTATCATTATCATTATCATTATCATTATCATTATCATTATCAATTATCATTATCATTATCATTATCATTATCATTATCATTATCATTATCATTATCATTATCATTATCATTATCATTATCATTATCATTATCATTATCATTATCATTATCATTATCATTATCATTATCATTATCATTATCATTATCATTATCATTATCATTATCATTACATTATCATTATCATTATCATTATCATTATCATTTCATTATCATTATCATTATCATTATCATTATCATTATCATTATCATTATCATTATCATTATCATTATCATTATCATTATCATTATCATTATCATTATCATTATCATTATCATTATCATTATTATCATTATCATTATCATTATCATTATCATTATCATTATCATTATCATTATCATTATCATTAATCATTATCATTATCATTATCATTATCATTATCATTATCATTATCATTATCATTATCATTATCATTATCATTATCATTATCATTATCATTATCATTATCATTATCATTATCATTATCATTATCATTATCATTATCATTATCATTATCATTATCATTATCATTATCATTATCATTATCATTATCATTATCATTATCATTATCATTATCATTATCATTATCATTATCATTATCATTATCATTATCATTATCATTATCATTATCATTATCATTATCATTATCATTATCATTATCATTATCATATATCATTATCATTATCATTATCATTATCATTATCATTATCATTATCATTTATCATTATCATTATCATTATCATTATCATTATCATTATCATTATCATTATCATTATCATTATCATTATCATTATCATTATCATTATCATTATCATTATCATTATCATTATCATTATCATTATCATTATCATTATCATTATCATTATCATTATCATTATCATTATCATTATCATTATCATTATCATTATCATTATCATTATCATTATCATTATCATTATCATTATCATTATCATTATCATTATCATTATCATTATCATTATCATTATCATTATCATTATCATTATCATTATCATTATCATTATCATTATCATTATCATTATCATTATCATTATCATTATCATTATCATTATCATTATCATTATCATTATCATTATCATTATCATTATCATTATCATTATCATTATCATTATCATTATCATTATCATTATCATTATCATTATCATTATCATTATCATTATCATTATCATTATCATTATCATTATCATTATCATTATCATTATCATTATCATTATCATTATCATTATCATTATCATTATCATTATCATTATCATTATCATTATCATTATCATTATCATTATCATTATCATTATCATTATCATTATCATTATCATTATCATTATCATTTATCATTATCATTATCATTATCATTATCATTATCATTATCATTATCATTATCATTATCATTATCATTATCATTATCATTATCATTATCATTATCATTATCATTATCATTATCATTATCATTATCATTATCATTATCATTATCATTATCTTATCATTATCATTATCATTATCATTATCATTATCATTATCATTATCATTATCATTATCATTATCATTATCATTATCATTATCATTATCATTATCATTATCATTATCATTATCATTATCATTATCATTATCATTATCATTATCATTATCATTATCATTATCATTATCATTATCATTATCATTATCATTATCATTATCATTATCATTATCATTATCATTATCATTATCATTATCATTATCATTATCATTATCATTATCATTATCATTATCATTATCATTATCATTATCATTATCATTATCATTATCATTATCATTATCATTAATTCATTATCATTATCATTATCATTATCATTATCATTATCATTATCATTATCATTATCATTATCATTATCATTATCATTATCATTATCATTATCATTATCATTATCATTATCATTATCATTATCATTATCATTATCATTATCATTATCATTATCATTATCATTATCATTATCATTATCATTATCATTATCATTATCATTATCATTATCATTATCATTATCATTATCATTATCATTATCATTATCATTATCATTATCATTATCATTATCATTATCATTATCATTATCATTATCATTATCATTATCATTATCATTATCATTATCATTATCATTATCATTATCATTATCATTATCATTATCATTATCATTATCATTATCATTATCATTATCATTATCATTATCATTATCATTATCATTATCATTATCATTATCATTATCATTATCATTATCATTATCATTATCATTATCATTATCATTATCATTATCATTATCATTATCATTATCATTATCATTATCATTATCATTATCATTATCATTATCATTATCATTATCATTATCATTATCATTATCATTATCATTATCATTATCATTATCATTATCATTATCATTATCATTATCATTATCATTATCATTATCATTATCATTATCGTTATCATTATCATTATCATTATCATTATCATTATCATTATCATTATCATTATCATTATCATTATCATTATCATTATCATTATCATTATCATTATCATTATCATTATCATTATCATTATCATTATCATGATCATTATCATTATCATTATCATTATCATTATCATTATCATTATCATTATCATTATCATTATCATTATCATTATCATTATCATTATCATTATCATTATCATTATCATTATCATTATCATTATCATTATCATTATCATTATCATTATCATTATCATTATCATTATCATTATCATTATCATTATCATTATCATTATCATTATCATTATCATTATCATTATCATTATCATTATCATTATCATTATCATTATCATTATCATTATCATTATCATTATCATTATCATTATCATTATCATTATCATTATCATTATCATTATCATTATCATTATCATTATCATTATCATTATCATTATCATTATCATTATCATTATCATTATCATTATCATTATCATTATCATTATCATTATCATTATCATTATCATTATCATTATCATTATCATTATCATTATCATTATCATTATCATTATCATTATCATTATCATTATCATTATCATTATCATTATCATTATCATTATCATTATCATTATCATTATCATTATCATTATCATTATCATTATCATTATCATTATCATTATCATTATCATTATCATTATCATTATCATTATCATTATCATTATCATTATCATTATCATTATCATTATCATTATCATTATCATTATCATTATCATTATCATTATCATTATCATTATCATTATCATTATCATTATCATTATCATTATCATTATCATTATCATTATCATTATCATTATCATTATCATTATCATTATCATTATCATTATCATTATCATTATCATTATCATTATCATTATCATTATCATTATCATTATCATTATCATTATCATTATCATTATCATTATCATTATCATTATCATTATCATTATCATTATCATTATCATTATCATTATCATTATCATTATCATTATCATTATCATTATCATTATCATTATCATTATCATTCATTATCATTATCATTATCATTATCATTATCATTATCATTATCATTATCATTATCATTATCATTATCATTATCATTATCATTATCATTATCATTATCATTATCATTATCATTATCATTATCATTATCATTATCATTATCATTATCATTATCATTATCATTATCATTATCATTATCATTATCATTATCATTATCATTATCATTATCATTATCATTATCATTATCATTATCATTATCATTATCATTATCATTATCATTATCATTATCATTATCATTATCATTATCATTATCATTATCATTATCATTATCATTATCATTATCATTATCATTATCATTATCATTATCATTATCATTATCATTATCATTATCATTATCATTATCATTATCATTATCATTATCATTATCATTATCATTATCATTATCATTATCATTATCATTATCATTATCATTATCATTATCATTATCATTATCATTATCATTATCATTATCATTATCATTATCATTATCATTATCATTATCATTATCATTATCATTATCATTATCATTATCATTATCATTATCATTATCATTATCATTATCATTATCATTATCATTATCATTATCATTATCATTATCATTATCATTATCATTATCATTATCATTATCATTATCATTATCATTATCATTATCATTATCATTATCATTATCATTATCATTATCATTATCATTATCATTATCATTATCATTATCATTATCATTATCATTATCATTATCATTATCATTATCATTATCATTATCATTATCATTATCATTATCATTATCATTATCATTATCATTATCATTATCATTATCATTATCATTATCATTATCATTATCATTATCATTATCATTATCATTATCATTATCATTATCATTATCATTATCATTATCATTATCATTATCATTATCATTATCATTATCATTATCATTATCATTATCATTATCATTATCATTATCATTATCATTATCATTATCATTATCATTATCATTATCATTATCATTATCATTATCATTATCATTATCATTATCATTATCATTATCATTATCATTATCATTATCATTATCATTATCATTATCATTATCATTATCATTATCATTATCATTATCATTATCATTATCATTATCATTATCATTATCATTATCATTATCATTATCATTATCATTATCATTATCATTATCATTATCATTATCATTATCATTATCATTATCATTATCATTATCATTATCATTATCATTATCATTATCATTATCATTATCATTATCATTATCATTATCATTATCATTATCATTATCATTATCATTATCATTATCATTATCATTATCATTATCATTATCATTATCATTATCATTATCATTATCATTATCATTATCATTATCATTATCATTATCATTATCATTATCATTATCATTATCATTATCATTATCATTATCATTATCATTATCATTATCATTATCATTATCATTATCATTATCATTATCATTATCATTATCATTATCATTATCATTATCATTATCATTATCATTATCATTATCATTATCATTATCATTATCATTATCATTATCATTATCATTATCATTATCATTATCATTATCATTATCATTATCATTATCATTATCATTATCATTATCATTATCATTATCATTATCATTATCATTATCATTATCATTATCATTATCATTATCATTATCATTATCATTATCATTATCATTATCATTATCATTATCATTATCATTATCATTATCATTATCATTATCATTATCATTATCATTATCATTATCATTATCATTATCATTATCATTATCATTATCATTATCATTATCATTATCATTATCATTATCATTATCATTATCATTATCATTATCATTATCATTATCATTATCATTATCATTATCATTATCATTATCATTATCATTATCATTATCATTATCATTATCATTATCATTATCATTATCATTATCATTATCATTATCATTATCATTATCATTATCATTATCATTATCATTATCATTATCATTATCATTATCATTATCATTATCATTATCATTATCATTATCATTATCATTATCATTATCATTATCATTATCATTATCATTATCATTATCATTATCATTATCATTATCATTATCATTATCATTATCATTATCATTATCATTATCATTATCATTATCATTATCATTATCATTATCATTATCATTATCATTATCATTATCATTATCATTATCATTATCATTATCATTATCATTATCATTATCATTATCATTATCATTATCATTATCATTATCATTATCATTATCATTATCATTATCATTATCATTATCATTATCATTATCATTATCATTATCATTATCATTATCATTATCATTATCATTATCATTATCATTATCATTATCATTATCATTATCATTATCATTATCATTATCATTATCATTATCATTATCATTATCATTATCATTATCATTATCATTATCATTATCATTATCATTATCATTATCATTATCATTATCATTATCATTATCATTATCATTATCATTATCATTATCATTATCATTATCATTATCATTATCATTATCATTATCATTATCATTATCATTATCATTATCATTATCATTATCATTATCATTATCATTATCATTATCATTATCATTATCATTATCATTATCATTATCATTATCATTATCATTATCATTATCATTATCATTATCATTATCATTATCATTATCATTATCATTATCATTATCATTATCATTATCATTATCATTATCATTATCATTATCATTATCATTATCATTATCATTATCATTATCATTATCATTATCATTATCATTATCATTATCATTATCATTATCATTATCATTATCATTATCATTATCATTATCATTATCATTATCATTATCATTATCATTATCATTATCATTATCATTATCATTATCATTATCATTATCATTATCATTATCATTATCATTATCATTATCATTATCATTATCATTATCATTATCATTATCATTATCATTATCATTATCATTATCATTATCATTATCATTATCATTATCATTATCATTATCATTATCATTATCATTATCATTATCATTATCATTATCATTATCATTATCATTATCATTATCATTATCATTATCATTATCATTATCATTATCATTATCATTATCATTATCATTATCATTATCATTATCATTATCATTATCATTATCATTATCATTATCATTATCATTATCATTATCATTATCATTATCATTATCATTATCATTATCATTATCATTATCATTATCATTATCATTATCATTATCATTATCATTATCATTATCATTATCATTATCATTATCATTATCATTATCATTATCATTATCATTATCATTATCATTATCATTATCATTATCATTATCATTATCATTATCATTATCATTATCATTATCATTATCATTATCATTATCATTATCATTATCATTATCATTATCATTATCATTATCATTATCATTATCATTATCATTATCATTATCATTATCATTATCATTATCATTATCATTATCATTATCATTATCATTATCATTATCATTATCATTATCATTATCATTATCATTATCATTATCATTATCATTATCATTATCATTATCATTATCATTATCATTATCATTATCATTATCATTATCATTATCATTATCATTATCATTATCATTATCATTATCATTATCATTATCATTATCATTATCATTATCATTATCATTATCACTATCATTATCATTATCATTATCATTATCATTATCATTATCATTATCATTATCATTATCATTATCATTATCATTATCATTATCATTATCATTATCATTATCATTATCATTATCATTATCATTATCATTATCATTATCATTATCATTATCATTATCATTATCATTATCATTATCATTATCATTATCATTATCATTATCATTATCATTATCATTATCATTATCATTATCATTATCATTATCATTATCATTATCATTATCATTATCATTATCATTATCATTATCATTATCATTATCATTATCATTATCATTATCATTATCATTATCATTATCATTATCATTATCATTATCATTATCATTATCATTATCATTATCATTATCATTATCATTATCATTATCATTATCATTATCATTATCATTATCATTATCATTATCATTATCATTATCATTATCATTATCATTATCATTATCATTATCATTATCATTATCATTATCATTATCATTATCATTATCATTATCATTATCATTATCATTATCATTATCATTATCATTATCATTATCATTATCATTATCATTATCATTATCATTATCATTATCATTATCATTATCATTATCATTATCATTATCATTATCATTATCATTATCATTATCATTATCATTATCATTATCATTATCATTATCATTATCATTATCATTATCATTATCATTATCATTATCATTATCATTATCATTATCATTTTCGAAATTGATCAGATATGTGTTTGTGTAGATTTATTTATCCAATCTTTTAAATGTATTCATTTATATATTTTCGTATCATATATCCCACCTTCATCTCAAAATCTTTTGTATGAGTCTCACATTAAAAATATTGTAGAAATTGCTAATGATAAAGATGAAAATTGTTATTTTGTAGTTGTTGGTGATTTTAACTTGCCTAATATTAATTGGAAATTCTCAGATGATGAAAAGCAATTATTTCCTTATAATGTTGTCAAAGATTATGAATATAATGTTATTGATAGTTTATCAGCCTTAAATATGTATCAAATTAACAATATTCCTAATTCTATTGGTCGTATTTTGGATTTAATTTTTATTGATAATTGCCTTGAAACTCAATGTAATGAACCATCTTATAAAATGTTAGAAAATAGCATTCATCACAATGCAGTTGAAATAATTTTTAATTTTTCAGTTTTAAATGAATCTAAATCTAAAAATAATTCACAATTGTATGATTTTAAAAAAGCTGATTATGATTCCATAAAAACTTATTTAAACACAGTAGATTGGCAACAAATCTTAAGCAGTAAAGATACTAAACAAGCTTTTACTCTGTTTCGGAACATTTTAGATTCAGCGGTTTCTTCTTACGTTCCTAAAAAAACTTTATTTAAAAATTCAAATAAACCTATTTGGTTCAACAAAAGTATATCAAGACTGAAAAATGTCATGAATAAACTTAATAAAATTAAAAAATCTTCAATTCATTTAAATGAACAGTTCAAACAAATAAGAAGGGAGTATGAGTTTTTGAAAAAATTTTTATACAAGCAATACATCCCGTCTCTTGAATCAAATATTAAGAATAACCCTAAGAGTTTTTGGTCATTTATTAACACGAAAAGAAACTCAACTGGGATTCCATCTAGCATGACTTATAATAATGTGTTGTCCGATGATATTAATATAATTTGCAATAACTTCGCGTCGTTCTTTCAATCTAATTTTATAAATCTCAAATTAGACTATGCTAACTCAATAAATTCAGATCCTATGGTTGATCTTGGTAATTTGCAGTTATCTGTAGATAATGTCTTACAAGTACTTTTATCTCTTGAAAACAATTGTTCTATTTCACCAGACAATATTCCACTAATTCTTTTAAAAACATGTGCTAATATACTTGCTACACCACTTTGTATAATATTTAACCTTTCTTTAAGTAATGGTGAGTTCTTAGATGAATGGAAATACTCTATAATAACTCCCCTTCATAAATCAGGTACAAAAAGTTCGATTGAAAATTACAGACCAATTGCAAAACTGCAGTTAATTCCTAAGGTTTTCGAAGCTGTAGTAAAAAACAAATTGTATAATCTTATTCACAATAACATTTCAGTTTACCAACATGGTTTCTTAAAAGGTAGATCCACTACTACAAATTTATCAATATTTTCAAATTTTTGTCTATCACAGATGGAAATGCGTTCTCAAGTCGACACTATTTACACTGATTTTTCAAAGGCTTTCGACCGCGTTCAACATAGTGTTCTCTTAAAGAAACTAGAGATATATGGATTTCACTCTCAGCTCCTAATGTGGATAAAGAGCTATTTAGTAGGTAGGAAACAGGTGGTAAAAATTGATAATGCCTTGTCTAAGGAAATTATAAATTTTTCGGGTGTTCCTCAAGGTAGTCACCTTGGACCACTTCTTTTCATCATTTTTATTAACGACTTACCTCTGCATCTTACTTTTTCTAAATGTCTTCTATTTGCTGACGATTTGAAAATATTCAGTTCCATAAATTCACTTAACGATGCAAATAAAGTTCAAATTGATTCAAATAATTTAATTAAATGGTGTAATATCAATGGGCTATATTTTAACAATAAGAAATGTAGCGTTGTGACATTTTCTAGAAATCACAGTCCATTATATTATAATTATAAACTTGAAAATGACATTCTACAAAGACTTGACAGCCATAAGGATCTAGGCGTAATCTTCGATTCTAAAATGAATTTCTCAAATCACATAGACCATGCGATCTCAAAAGCAAACTCTATGCTAGGGTTTGTTTGTAGGTTTATTATCATTATCATTATCATTATCATTATCATTATCATTATCATTATCATTATCATTATCATTATCATTATCATTATCATTATCATTATCATTATCATTATCATTATCATTATCATTATCATTATCATTATCATTATCATTATCATTATCATTATCATTATCATTATCATTATCATTATAATTATCATTATCATTATCATTATCATTATCATTATCATTATCATTATCATTATCATTATCATTATCATTATCATTATCATTATCATTATCATTATCATTATCATTATCATTATCATTATCATTATCATTATCATTATCATTATCATTATCATTATCATTATCATTATCATTATCATTATCATTATCATTATCATTATCATTATCATTATCATTATCATTATCATTATCATTATCATTATCATTATCATTATCATTATCATTATCATTATCATTATCATTATCATTATCATTATCATTATCATTATCATTATCATTATCATTATCATTATCATTATCATTATCATTATCATTATCATTATCATTATCATTATCATTATCATTATCATTATCATTATCATTATCATTATCATTATCATTATCATTATCATTATCATTATCATTATCATTATCATTATCATTATCATTAGCATTATCATTATCATTATCATTATCATTATCATTATCATTATCATTATCATTATCATTATCATTATCATTATCATTATCATTATCATTATCATTATCATTATCATTATCATTATCATTATCATTATCATTATCATTATCATTATCATTATCATTATCATTATCATTATCATTATCATTATCATTATCATTATCATTATCATTATCATTATCATTATCATTATCATTATCATTATCATTATCATTATCATTATCATTATCATTATCATTATCATTATCATTATCATTATCATTATCATTATCATTATCATTATCATTATCATTATCATTATCATTATCATTATCATTATCATTATCATTATCATTATCATTATCATTATCATTATCATTATCATTATCATTATCATTATCATTATCATTATCATTATCATTATCATTATCATTATCATTATCATTATCATTATCATTATCATTATCATTATCATTATCATTATCATTATCATTATCATTATCATTATCATTATCATTATCATTATCATTATCATTATCATTATCATTATCATTATCATTATCATTATCATTATCATTATCATTATCATTATCATTATCATTATCATTATCATTATCATTATCATTATCATTATCATTATCATTATCATTATCATTATCATTATCATTATCATTATCATTATCATTATCATTATCATTATCATTATCATTATCATTATCATTATCATTATCATTATCATTATCATTATCATTATCATTATCATTATCATTATCATTATCATTATCATTATCATTATCATTATCATTATCATTATCATTATCATTATCATTATCATTATCATTATCATTATCATTATCATTATCATTATCATTATCATTATCATTATCATTATCATTATCATTATCATTATCATTATCATTATCATTATCATTATCATTATCATTATCATTATCATTATCATTATCATTATCATTATCATTATCATTATCATTATCATTATCATTATCATTATCATTATCATTATCATTATCATTATCATTATCATTATCATTATCATTATCATTATCATTATCATTATCATTATCATTATCATTATCATTATCATTATCATTATCATTATCATTATCATTATCATTATCATTATCATTATCATTATCATTATCATTATCATTATCATTATCATTATCATTATCATTATCATTATCATTATCATTATCATTATCATTATCATTATCATTATCATTATCATTATCATTATCATTATCATTATCATTATCATTATCATTATCATTATCATTATCATTATCATTATCATTATCATTATCATTATCATTATCATTATCATTATCATTATCATTATCATTATCATTATCATTATCATTATCATTATCATTATCATTATCATTATCATTATCATTATCATTATCATTATCATTATCATTATCATTATCATTATCATTATCATTATCATTATCATTATCATTATCATTATCATTATCATTATCATTATCATTATCATTATCATTATCATTATCATTATCATTATCATTATCATTATCATTATCATTATCATTATCATTATCATTATCATTATCATTATCATTATCATTATCATTATCATTATCATTATCATTATCATTATCATTATCATTATCATTATCGTTATCATTATCATTATCATTATCATTATCATTATCATTATCATTATCATTATCATTATCATTATCATTATCATTATCATTATCATTATCATTATCATTATCATTATCATTATCATTATCATTATCATTATCATTATCATTATCATTATCATTATCATTATCATTATCATTATCATTATCATTATCATTATCATTATCATTATCATTATCATTATCATTATCATTATCATTATCATTATCATTATCATTATCATTATCATTATCATTATCATTATCATTATCATTATCATTATCATTATCATTATCATTATCATTATCATTATCATTATCATTATCATTATCATTATCATTATCATTATCATTATCATTATCATTATCATTATCATTATCATTATCATTATCATTATCATTATCATTATCATTATCATTATCATTATCATTATCATTATCATTATCATTATCATTATCATTATCATTATCATTATCATTATCATTATCATTATCATTATCATTATCATTATCATTATCATTATCATTATCATTATCATTATCATTATCATTATCATTATCATTATCATTATCATTATCATTATCATTATCATTATCATTATCATTATCATTATCATTATCATTATCATTATCATTATCATTATCATTATCATTATCATTATCATTATCATTATCATTATCATTATCATTATCATTATCATTATCATTATCATTATCATTATCATTATCATTATCATTATCATTATCATTATCATTATCATTATCATTATCATTATCATTATCATTATCATTATCATTATCATTATCATTATCATTATCATTATCATTATCATTATCATTATCATTATCATTATCATTATCATTTTCGAAATTGATCAGATATGTGTTTGTGTAGATTTATTTATCCAATCTTTTAAATGTATTCATTTATATATTTTCGTATCATATATCCCACCTTCATCTCAAAATCTTTTGTATGAGTCTCACATTAAAAATATTGTAGAAATTGCTAATGATAAAGATGAAAATTGTTATTTTGTAGTTGTTGGTGATTTTAACTTGCCTAATATTAATTGGAAATTCTCAGATGATGAAAAGCAATTATTTCCTTATAATGTTGTCAAAGATTATGAATATAATGTTATTGATAGTTTATCAGCCTTAAATATGTATCAAATTAACAATATTCCTAATTCTATTGGTCGTATTTTGGATTTAATTTTTATTGATAATTGCCTTGAAACTCAATGTAATGAACCATCTTATAAAATGTTAGAAAATAGCATTCATCACAATGCAGTTGAAATAATTTTTAATTTTTCAGTTTTAAATGAATCTAAATCTAAAAATAATTCACAATTGTATGATTTTAAAAAAGCTGATTATGATTCCATAAAAACTTATTTAAACACAGTAGATTGGCAACAAATCTTAAGCAGTAAAGATACTAAACAAGCTTTTACTCTGTTTCGGAACATTTTAGATTCAGCGGTTTCTTCTTACGTTCCTAAAAAAACTTTATTTAAAAATTCAAATAAACCTATTTGGTTCAACAAAAGTATATCAAGACTGAAAAATGTCATGAATAAACTTAATAAAATTAAAAAATCTTCAATTCATTTAAATGAACAGTTCAAACAAATAAGAAGGGAGTATGAGTTTTTGAAAAAATTTTTATACAAGCAATACATCTCGTCTCTTGAATCAAATATTAAGAATAACCCTAAGAGTTTTTGGTCATTTATTAACACGAAAAGAAACTCAACTGGGATTCCATCTAGCATGACTTATAATAATGTGTTGTCCGATGATATTAATATAATTTGCAATAACTTCGCGTCGTTCTTTCAATCTAATTTTATAAATCTCAAATTAGACTATGCTAACTCAATAAATTCAGATCCTATGGTTGATCTTGGTAATTTGCAGTTATCTGTAGATAATGTCTTACAAGTACTTTTATCTCTTGAAAACAATTGTTCTATTTCACCAGACAATATTCCACCAATTCTTTTAAAAACATGTGCTAATATACTTGCTACACCACTTTGTATAATATTTAACCTTTCTTTAAGTAATGGTGAGTTCTTAGATGAATGGAAATACTCTATAATAACTCCCCTTCATAAATCAGGTACAAAAAGTTCGATTGAAAATTACAGACCAATTGCAAAACTGCAGTTAATTCCTAAGGTTTTCGAAGCTGTAGTAAAAAACAAATTGTATAATCTTATTCACAATAACATTTCAGTTTACCAACATGGTTTCTTAAAAGGTAGATCCACTACTACAAATTTATCAATATTTTCAAATTTTTGTCTATCACAGATGGAAATGCGTTCTCAAGTCGACACTATTTACACTGATTTTTCAAAGGCTTTCGACTGCGTTCAACATAGTGTTCTCTTAAAGAAACTAGAGATATATGGATTTCACTCTCAGCTCCTAATGTGGATAAAGAGCTATTTAGTAGGTAGGAAACAGGTTGTAAAAATTGATAATGCCTTGTCTAAGGAAATTATAAATTTTTCGGGTGTTCCTCAAGGTAGTCACCTTGGACCACTTCTTTTCATCATTTTTATTAACGACTTACCTCTGCATCTTACTTTTTCTAAATGTCTTCTATTTGCTGACGATTTGAAAATATTCAGTTCCATAAATTCACTTTACGATGCAAATAAAGTTCAAATTGATTTAAATAATTTAATTAAATGGTGTAATATCAATGGGCTATATTTTAACAATAAGAAATGTAGCGTTTTGACATTTTCTAGAAATCACAGTCCATTATATTATAATTATAAACTTGAAAATGACATTCTACAAAGACTTGACAGCCATAAGGATCTAGGCGTAATCTTCGATTCTAAAATGAATTTCTCAAATCACATAGACCATGCGATCTCAAAAGCAAACTCTATGCTAGGGTTTGTTTTTCGAAATTCAAAAGATTTCGAAGACCCCTATACATTAAAAGCTCTTTATTCTAGTCTCGTCCGACCACATTTAGAATATTGTACTGTTATATGGAGTCCCTTTACCGCGTCTAGCATTTGTCGTATAGAAAGAGTTCAAAAAAGGTTCACAAAGTTTGCCTTACGAAAAATATATGGTTATTCAAATGTTCCATCTTATGAGACGAGGTGTATTTTAATTGACCTAAAACCTCTTGCGCAGAGAAGAAAATTAAACTCAATACTTTTTGCTTTTGATGTCTTGAATTTTAATATTGACAGTCCAGTTTTGTTATCTATGTTTTTTATTTATGCGCCTTCTAAAGGGTGTCCCAAAATTAACGCAAGATTTGAATTTGTTGCCATTTGTGCAGTGAAGTGTTGGCAACCCTGAAAAAAAAGCAATTTGACAGCTAACAGTATAGGGTTATTAAAAATGGAGCGTTACACGAGAGAACAACGTGTCTTCATTATTAAAGAATATTTCAAAAATAGTGAAAGCTTGGCGGCTGCAGTTCGAGCAAAATCATCCTAAGCGATGAAGCACATTTTCATCTTGATGGCTTTGTCAATCGCCAAAATTGCCGCATTTGGGGTTCGGAGAACCCACATGTGATTGTCGAAAAACAAATGCATCCACAACGCGTGACTGTATGGTGTGGATTTTGGGCTGGAGGCATAATTGGGCCATATTTTTTTGAAAATGATGCTGGTCAAGCAGTGACTGTTACTGGTGCTCGATAGCGCGACATGATTACACAGTTCTTTCTGCCAAAATTGGATGATATTGATGTGCCCAATACGTGGTTTCAACAAGACGGTGCCACATGTCATACAGCCCGTGAAACAATTCAATTACTGCATGAGACATTTCCAGGTCGTGTACTCTCTCGTTTCGGTGATCAAAATTGGCCTCCTAGATCGTGTGATTTAACACCATTAGACTTCTTTTTATGGGGTTATTTGAAATCACAAGTCTATGTCAACAAGCCCACAACCACCCGTGCATTAAAGGAGGAGATTCAACGCTGCATCAACGAAATTCAGCCACATTTATGCATAATGGTCATGGAAAATTTCGACAAAAGAGTGCGCATGTGCATGCAAAGCCGTGGAGGCCATTTGTCCGATGTGTTATTCCATACATAACCCTATCCTATGTACTTTACGAGTCAATAAAAATATAACTATAAAAAAAAACGTTAATTTTGGGACACCCTTTAGAAACTTGCGCCCTCGTGACTGTGATTTCTTAAATGTTCCTTACCACAGTACTAGCTATGCTAAGTATAATCCTATCACAAGAGCTTGTATGGATTTTAATGAATATGATTTTGCAATTGATTTTAATATTAATAGAAATGTTTTGAGAAATAAATTAGTAAATTTGTTATAATGCTATAAGTAAATTATGTATTTTATTTTTATGTTATGTATCATATAATTATTAGTCTAAATAGAGTGTGTAACTTTTAAGACGAATAAATAAATAAATAAATAAATAAATAAATAAATCATTATCATTATCATTATCATTATCATTATCATTATCATTATCATTATCATTATCATTATCATTATCATTATCATTATCATTATCATTATCATTATCATTATCATTATCATTATCATTATCATTATCATTATCATTATCATTATCATTATCATTATCATTATCATTATCATTATCATTATCATTATCATTATCATTATCATTATCATTATCATTATCATTATCATTATCATTATCATTATCATTATCATTATCATTATCATTATCATTATCATTATCATTATCATTATCATTATCATTATCATTATCATTATCATTATCATTATCATTATCATTATCATTATCATTATCATTATCATTATCATTATCATTATCATTATCATTATCATTATCATTATCATTATCATTATCATTATCATTATCATTATCATTATCATTATCATTATCATTATCATTATCATTATCATTATCATTATCATTATCATTATCATTATCATTATCATTATCATTATCATTATCATTATCATTATCATTATCATTATCATTATCATTATCATTATCATTATCATTATCATTATCATTATCATTATCATTATCATTATCATTATCATTATCATTATCATTATCATTATCATTATCATTATCATTATCATTATCATTATCATTATCATTATCATTATCATTATCATTATCATTATCATTATCATTATCATTATCATTATCATTATCATTATCATTATCATTATCATTATCATTATCATTATCATTATCATTATCATTATCATTATCATTATCATTATCATTATCATTATCATTATCATTATCATTATCATTATCATTATCATTATCATTATCATTATCATTATCATTATCATTATCATTATCATTATCATTATCATTATCATTATCATTATCATTATCATTATCATTATCATTATCATTATCATTATCATTATCATTATCATTATCATTATCATTATCATTATCATTATCATTATCATTATCATTATCATTATCATTATCATTATCATTATCATTATCATTATCATTATCATTATCATTATCATTATCATTATCATTATCATTATCATTATCATTATCATTATCATTATCATTATCATTATCATTATCATTATCATTATCATTATCATTATCATTATCATTATCATTATCATTATCATTATCATTATCATTATCATTATCATTATCATTATCATTATCATTATCATTATCATTATCATTATCATTATCATTATCATTATCATTATCATTATCATTATCATTATCATTATCATTATCATTATCATTATCATTATCATTATCATTATCATTATCATTATCATTATCATTATCATTATCATTATCATTATCATTATCATTATCATTATCATTATCATTATCATTATCATTATCATTATCATTATCATTATCATTATCATTATCATTATCATTATCATTATCATTATCATTATCATTATCATTATCATTATCATTATCATTATCATTATCATTATCATTATCATTATCATTATCATTATCATTATCATTATCATTATCATTATCATTATCATTATCATTATCATTATCATTATCATTATCATTATCATTATCATTATCATTATCATTATCATTATCATTATCATTATCATTATCATTATCATTATCATTATCATTATCATTATCATTATCATTATCATTATCATTATCATTATCATTATCATTATCATTATCATTATCATTATCATTATCATTATCATTATCATTATCATTATCATTATCATTATCATTATCATTATCATTATCATTATCATTATCATTATCATTATCATTATCATTATCATTATCATTATCATTATCATTATCATTATCATTATCATTATCATTATCATTATCATTATCATTATCATTATCATTATCATTATCATTATCATTATCATTATCATTATCATTATCATTATCATTATCATTATCATTATCATTATCATTATCATTATCATTATCATTATCATTATCATTATCATTATCATTATCATTATCATTATCATTATCATTATCATTATCATTATCATTATCATTATCATTATCATTATCATTATCATTATCATTATCATTATCATTATCATTATCATTATCATTATCATTATCATTATCATTATCATTATCATTATCATTATCATTATCATTATCATTATCATTATCATTATCATTATCATTATCATTATCATTATCATTATCATTATCATTATCATTATCATTATCATTATCATTATCATTATCATTATCATTATCATTATCATTATCATTATCATTATCATTATCATTATCATTATCATTATCATTATCATTATCATTATCATTATCATTATCATTATCATTATCATTATCATTATCATTATCATTATCATTATCATTATCATTATCATTATCATTATCATTATCATTATCATTATCATTATCATTATCATTATCATTATCATTATCATTATCATTATCATTATCATTATCATTATCATTATCATTATCATTATCATTATCATTATCATTATCATTATCATTATCATTATCATTATCATTATCATTATCATTATCATTATCATTATCATTATCATTATCATTATCATTATCATTATCATTATCATTATCATTATCATTATCATTATCATTATCATTATCATTATCATTATCATTATCATTATCATTATCATTATCATTATCATTATCATTATCATTATCATTATCATTATCATTATCATTATCATTATCATTATCATTATCATTATCATTATCATTATCATTATCATTATCATTATCATTATCATTATCATTATCATTATCATTATCATTATCATTATCATTATCATTATCATTATCATTATCATTATCATTATCATTATCATTATCATTATCATTATCATTATCATTATCATTATCATTATCATTATCATTATCATTATCATTATCATTATCATTATCATTATCATTATCATTATCATTATCATTATCATTATCATTATCATTATCATTATCATTATCATTATCATTATCATTATCATTATCATTATCATTATCATTATCATTATCATTATCATTATCATTATCATTATCATTATCATTATCATTATCATTATCATTATCATTATCATTATCATTATCATTATCATTATCATTATCATTATCATTATCATTATCATTATCATTATCATTATCATTATCATTATCATTATCATTATCATTATCATTATCATTATCATTATCATTATCATTATCATTATCATTATCATTATCATTATCATTATCATTATCATTATCATTATCATTATCATTATCATTATCATTATCATTATCATTATCATTATCATTATCATTATCATTATCATTATCATTATCATTATCATTATCATTATCATTATCATTATCATTATCATTATCATTATCATTATCATTATCATTATCATTATCATTATCATTATCATTATCATTATCATTATCATTATCATTATCATTATCATTATCATTATCATTATCATTATCATTATCATTATCATTATCATTATCATTATCATTATCATTATCATTATCATTATCATTATCATTATCATTATCATTATCATTATCATTATCATTATCATTATCATTATCATTATCATTATCATTATCATTATCATTATCATTATCATTATCATTATCATTATCATTATCATTATCATTATCATTATCATTATCATTATCATTATCATTATCATTATCATTATCATTATCATTATCATTATCATTATCATTATCATTATCATTATCATTATCATTATCATTATCATTATCATTATCATTATCATTATCATTATCATTATCATTATCATTATCATTATCATTATCATTATCATTATCATTATCATTATCATTATCATTATCATTATCATTATCATTATCATTATCATTATCATTATCATTATCATTATCATTATCATTATCATTATCATTATCATTATCATTATCATTATCATTATCATTATCATTATCATTATCATTATCATTATCATTATCATTATCATTATCATTATCATTATCATTATCATTATCATTATCATTATCATTATCATTATCATTATCATTATCATTATCATTATCATTATCATTATCATTATCATTATCATTATCATTATCATTATCATTATCATTATCATTATCATTATCATTATCATTATCATTATCATTATCATTATCATTATCATTATCATTATCATTATCATTATCATTATCATTATAATTATCATTATCATTATCATTATCATTATCATTATCATTATCATTATCATTATCATTATCATTATCATTATCATTATCATTATCATTATCATTATCATTATCATTATCATTATCATTATCATTATCATTATCATTATCATTATCATTATCATTATCATTATCATTATCATTATCATTATCATTATCATTATCATTATCATTATCATTATCATTATCATTATCATTATCATTATCATTATCATTATCATTATCATTATCATTATCATTATCATTATCATTATCATTATCATTATCATTATCATTATCATTATCATTATCATTATCATTATCATTATCATTATCATTATCATTATCATTATCATTATCATTATCATTATCATTATCATTATCATTATCATTATCATTATCATTATCATTATCATTATCATTATCATTATCATTATCATTATCATTATCATTATCATTATCATTATCATTATCATTATCATTATCATTATCATTATCATTATCATTATCATTATCATTATCATTATCATTATCATTATCATTATCATTATCATTATCATTATCATTATCATTATCATTATCATTATCATTATCATTATCATTATCATTATCATTATCATTATCATTATCATTATCATTATCATTATCATTATCATTATCATTATCATTATCATTATCATTATCATTATCATTATCATTATCATTATGATTATCATTATCATTATCATTATCATTATCATTATCATTATCATTATCATTATCATTATCATTATCATTATCATTAT
>OV049924.1:274669098-274729098 GCA_920104205.1 Eupeodes latifasciatus | reverse complement strand
ATCATTATCATTATCATTATCATTATCATTATCATTATCATTATCATTATCATTATCATTATCATTATCATTATCATTATCATTATCATTATCATTATCATTATCATTATCATTATCATTATCATTATCATTATCATTATCATTATCATTATCATTATCATTATCATTATCATTATCATTATCATTATCATTATCATTATCATTATCATTATCATTATCATTATCATTATCATTATCATTATCATTATCATTATCATTATCATTATCATTATCATTATCATTATCATTATCATTATCATTATCATTATCATTATCATTATCATTATCATTATCATTATCATTATCATTATCATTATCATTATCATTATCATTATCATTATCATTATCATTATCATTATCATTATCATTATCATTATCATTATCATTATCATTATCATTATCATTATCATTATCATTATCATTATCATTATCATTATCATTATCATTATCATTATCATTATCATTATCATTATCATTATCATTATCATTATCATTATCATTATCATTATCATTATCATTATCATTATCATTATCATTATCATTATCATTATCATTATCATTATCATTATCATTATCATTATCATTATCATTATCATTATCATTATCATTATCATTATCATTATCATTATCATTATCATTATCATTATCATTATCATTATCATTATCATTATCATTATCATTATCATTATCATTATCATTATCATTATCATTATCATTATCATTATCATTATCATTATCATTATCATTATCATTATCATTATCATTATCATTATCATTATCATTATCATTATCATTATCATTATCATTATCATTATCATTATCATTATCATTATCATTATCATTATCATTATCATTATCATTATCATTATCATTATCATTATCATTATCATTATCATTATCATTATCATTATCATTATCATTATCATTATCATTATCATTATCATTATCATTATCATTATCATTATCATTATCATTATCATTATCATTATCATTATCATTATCATTATCATTATCATTATCATTATCATTATCATTATCATTATCATTATCATTATCATTATCATTATCATTATCATTATCATTATCATTATCATTATCATTATCATTATCATTATCATTATCATTATCATTATCATTATCATTATCATTATCATTATCATTATCATTATCATTATCATTATCATTATCATTATCATTATCATTATCATTATCATTATCATTATCATTATCATTATCATTATCATTATCATTATCATTATCATTATCATTATCATTATCATTATCATTATCATTATCATTATCATTATCATTATCATTATCATTATCATTATCATTATCATTATCATTATCATTATCATTATCATTATCATTATCATTATCATTATCATTATCATTATCATTATCATTATCATTATCATTATCATTATCATTATCATTATCATTATCATTATCATTATCATTATCATTATCATTATCATTATCATTATCATTATCATTATCATTATCATTATCATTATCATTATCATTATCATTATCATTATCATTATCATTATCATTATCATTATCATTATCATTATCATTATCATTATCATTATCATTATCATTATCATTATCATTATCATTATCATTATCATTATCATTATCATTATCATTATCATTATCATTATCATTATCATTATCATTATCATTATCATTATCATTATCATTATCATTATCATTATCATTATCATTATCATTATCATTATCATTATCATTATCATTATCATTATCATTATCATTATCATTATCATTATCATTATCATTATCATTATCATTATCATTATCATTATCATTATCATTATCATTATCATTATCATTATCATTATCATTATCATTATCATTATCATTATCATTATCATTATCATTATCATTATCATTATCATTATCATTATCATTATCATTATCATTATCATTATCATTATCATTATCATTATCATTATCATTATCATTATCATTATCATTATCATTATCATTATCATTATCATTATCATTATCATTATCATTATCATTATCATTATCATTATCATTATCATTATCATTATCATTATCATTATCATTATCATTATCATTATCATTATCATTATCATTATCATTATCATTATCATTATCATTATCATTATCATTATCATTATCATTATCATTATCATTATCATTATCATTATCATTATCATTATCATTATCATTATCATTATCATTATCATTATCATTATCATTATCATTATCATTATCATTATCATTATCATTATCATTATCATTATCATTATCATTATCATTATCATTATCATTATCATTATCATTATCATTATCATTATCATTATCATTATCATTATCATTATCATTATCATTATCATTATCATTATCATTATCATTATCATTATCATTATCATTATCATTATCATTATCATTATCATTATCATTATCATTATCATTATCATTATCATTATCATTATCATTATCATTATCATTATCATTATCATTATCATTATCATTATCATTATCATTATCATTATCATTATCATTATCATTATCATTATCATTATCATTATCATTATCATTATCATTATCATTATCATTATCATTATCATTATCATTATCATTATCATTATCATTATCATTATCATTATCATTATCATTATCATTATCATTATCATTATCATTATCATTATCATTATCATTATCATTATCATTATCATTATCATTATCATTATCATTATCATTATCATTATCATTATCATTATCATTATCATTATCATTATCATTATCATTATCATTATCATTATCATTATCATTATCATTATCATTATCATTATCATTATCATTATCATTATCATTATCATTATCATTATCATTATCATTATCATTATCATTATCATTATCATTATCATTATCATTATCATTATCATTATCATTATCATTATCATTATCATTATCATTATCATTATCATTATCATTATCATTATCATTATCATTATCATTATCATTATCATTATCATTATCATTATCATTATCATTATCATTATCATTATCATTATCATTATCATTATCATTATCATTATCATTATCATTATCATTATCATTATCATTATCATTATCATTATCATTATCATTATCATTATCATTATCATTATCATTATCATTATCATTCACATTATCATTATCATTATCATTATCATTATCATTATCATTATCATTATCATTATCATTATCATTATCATTATCATTATCATTATCATTATCATTATCATTATCATTATCATTATCATTATCATTATCATTATCATTATCATTATCATTATCATTATCATTATCATTATCATTATCATTATCATTATCATTATCATTATCATTATCATTATCATTATCATTATCATTATCATTATCATTATCATTATCATTATCATTATCATTATCATTATCATTATCATTATCATTATCATTATCATTATCATTATCATTATCATTATCATTATCATTATCATTATCATTATCATTATCATTATCATTATCATTATCATTATCATTATCATTATCATTATCATTATCATTATCATTATCATTATCATTATCATTATCATTATCATTATCATTATCATTATCATTATCATTATCATTATCATTATCATTATCATTATCATTATCATTATCATTATCATTATCATTATCATTATCATTATCATTATCATTATCATTATCATTATCATTATCATTATCATTATCATTATCATTATCATTATCATTATCATTATCATTATCATTATCATTATCATTATCATTATCATTATCATTATCATTATCATTATCATTATCATTATCATTATCATTATCATTATCATTATCATTATCATTATCATTATCATTATCATTATCATTATCATTATCATTATCATTATCATTATCATTATCATTATCATTATCATTATCATTATCATTATCATTATCATTATCATTATCATTATCATTATCATTATCATTATCATTATCATTATCATTATCATTATCATTATCATTATCATTATCATTATCATTATCATTATCATTATCATTATCATTATCATTATCATTATCATTATCATTATCATTATCATTATCATTATCATTATCATTATCATTATCATTATCATTATCATTATCATTATCATTATCATTATCATTATCATTATCATTATCATTATCATTATCATTATCATTATCATTATCATTATCATTATCATTATCATTATCATTATCATTATCATTATCATTATCATTATCATTATCATTATCATTATCATTATCATTATCATTATCATTATCATTATCATTATCATTATCATTATCATTATCATTATCATTATCATTATCATTATCATTATCATTATCATTATCATTATCATTATCATTATCATTATCATTATCATTATCATTATCATTATCATTATCATTATCATTATCATTATCATTATCATTATCATTATCATTATCATTATCATTATCATTATCATTATCATTATCATTATCATTATCATTATCATTATCATTATCATTATCATTATCATTATCATTATCATTATCATTATCATTATCATTATCATTATCATTATCATTATCATTATCATTATCATTATCATTATCATTATCATTATCATTATCATTATCATTATCATTATCATTATCATTATCATTATCATTATCATTATCATTATCATTATCATTATCATTATCATTATCATTATCATTATCATTATCATTATCATTATCATTATCATTATCATTATCATTATCATTATCATTATCATTATCATTATCATTATCATTATCATTATCATTATCATTATCATTATCATTATCATTATCATTATCATTATCATTATCATTATCATTATCATTATCATTATCATTATCATTATCATTATCATTATCATTATCATTATCATTATCATTATCATTATCATTATCATTATCATTATCATTATCATTATCATTATCATTATCATTATCATTATCATTATCATTATCATTATCATTATCATTATCATTATCATTATCATTATCATTATCATATCATTATCATTATCATTATCATTATCATTATCATTATCATTATCATTATCATTATCATTATCATTATCATTATCATTATCATTATCATTATCATTATCATTATCATTATCATTATCATTATCATTATCATTATCATTATCATTATCATTATCATTATCATTATCATTATCATTATCATTATCATTATCATTATCATTATCATTATCATTATCATTATCATTATCATTATCATTATCATTATCATTATCATTATCATTATCATTATCATTATCATTATCATTATCATTATCATTATCATTATCATTATCATTATCATTATCATTATCATTATCATTATCATTATCATTATCATTATCATTATCATTATCATTATCATTATCATTATCATTATCATTATCATTATCATTATCATTATCATTATCATTATCATTATCATTATCATTATCATTATCATTATCATTATCATTATCATTATCATTATCATTATCATTATCATTATCATTATCATTATCATTATCATTATCATTATCATTATCATTATCATTATCATTATCATTATCATTATCATTATCATTATCATTATCATTATCATTATCATTATCATTATCATTATCATTATCATTATCATTATCATTATCATTATCATTATCATTATCATTATCATTATCATTATCATTATCATTATCATTATCATTATCATTATCATTATCATTATCATTATCATTATCATTATCATTATCATTATCATTATCATTATCATTATCATTATCATTATCATTATCATTATCATTATCATTATCATTATCATTATCATTATCATTATCATTATCATTATCATTATCATTATCATTATCATTATCATTATCATTATCATTATCATTATCATTATCATTATCATTATCATTATCATTATCATTATCATTATCATTATCATTATCATTATCATTATCATTATCATTATCATTATCATTATCATTATCATTATCATTATCATTATCATTATCATTATCATTATCATTATCATTATCATTATCATTATCATTATCATTATCATTATCATTATCATTATCATTATCATTATCATTATCATTATCATTATCATTATCATTATCATTATCATTATCATTATCATTATCATTATCATTATCATTATCATTATCATTATCATTATCATTATCATTATCATTATCATTATCATTATCATTATCATTATCATTATCATTATCATTATCATTATCATTATCATTATCATTATCATTATCATTATCATTATCATTATCATTATCATTATCATTATCATTATCATTATCATTATCATTATCATTATCATTATCATTATCATTATCATTATCATTATCATTATCATTATCATTATCATTATCATTATCATTATCATTATCATTATCATTATCATTATCATTATCATTATCATTATCATTATCATTATCATTATCATTATCATTATCATTATCATTATCATTATCATTATCATTATCATTATCATTATCATTATCATTATCATTATCATTATCATTATCATTATCATTATCATTATCATTATCATTATCATTATCATTATCATTATCATTATCATTATCATTATCATTATCATTATCATTATCATTATCATTATCATTATCATTATCATTATCATTATCATTATCATTATCATTATCATTATCATTATCATTATCATTATCATTATCATTATCATTATCATTATCATTATCATTATCATTATCATTATCATTATCATTATCATTATCATTATCATTATCATTATCATTATCATTATCATTATCATTATCATTATCATTATCATTATCATTATCATTATCATTATCATTATCATTATCATTATCATTATCATTATCATTATCATTATCATTATCATTATCATTATCATTATCATTATCATTATCATTATCATTATCATTATCATTATCATTATCATTATCATTATCATTATCATTATCATTATCATTATCATTATCATTATCATTATCATTATCATTATCATTATCATTATCATTATCATTATCATTATCATTATCATTATCATTATCATTATCATTATCATTATCATTATCATTATCATTATCATTATCATTATCATTATCATTATCATTATCATTATCATTATCATTATCATTATCATTATCATTATCATTATCATTATCATTATCATTATCATTATCATTATCATTATCATTATCATTATCATTATCATTATCATTATCATTATCATTATCATTATCATTATCATTATCATTATCATTATCATTATCATTATCATTATCATTATCATTATCATTATCATTATCATTATCATTATCATTATCATTATCATTATCATTATCATTATCATTATCATTATCATTATCATTATCATTATCATTATCATTATCATTATCATTATCATTATCATTATCATTATCATTATCATTATCATTATCATTATCATTATCATTATCATTATCATTATCATTATCATTATCATTATCATTATCATTATCATTATCATTATCATTATCATTATCATTATCATTATCATTATCATTATCATTATCATTATCATTATCATTATCATTATCATTATCATTATCATTATCATTATCATTATCATTATCATTATCATTATCATTATCATTATCATTATCATTATCATTATCATTATCATTATCATTATCATTATCATTATCATTATCATTATCATTATCATTATCATTATCATTATCATTATCATTATCATTATCATTATCATTATCATTATCATTATCATTATCATTATCATTATCATTATCATTATCATTATCATTATCATTATCATTATCATTATCATTATCATTATCATTATCATTATCATTATCATTATCATTATCATTATCATTATCATTATCATTATCATTATCATTATCATTATCATTATCATTATCATTATCATTATCATTATCATTATCATTATCATTATCATTATCATTATCATTATCATTATCATTATCATTATCATTATCATTATCATTATCATTATCATTATCATTATCATTATCATTATCATTATCATTATCATTATCATTATCATTATCATTATCATTATCATTATCATTATCATTATCATTATCATTATCATTATCATTATCATTATCATTATCATTATCATTATCATTATCATTATCATTATCATTATCATTATCATTATCATTATCATTATCATTATCATTATCATTATCATTATCATTATCATTATCATTATCATTATCATTATCATTATCATTATCATTATCATTATCATTATCATTATCATTATCATTATCATTATCATTATCATTATCATTATCATTATCATTATCATTATCATTATCATTATCATTATCATTATCATTATCATTATCATTATCATTATCATTATCATTATCATTATCATTATCATTATCATTATCATTATCATTATCATTATCATTATCATTATCATTATCATTATCATTATCATTATCATTATCATTATCATTATCATTATCATTATCATTATCATTATCATTATCATTATCATTATCATTATCATTATCATTATCATTATCATTATCATTATCATTATCATTATCATTATCATTATCATTATCATTATCATTATCATTATCATTATCATTATCATTATCATTATCATTATCATTATCATTATCATTATCATTATCATTATCATTATCATTATCATTATCATTATCATTATCATTATCATTATCATTATCATTATCATTATCATTATCATTATCATTATCATTATCATTATCATTATCATTATCATTATCATTATCATTATCATTATCATTATCATTATCATTATCATTATCATTATCATTATCATTATCATTATCATTATCATTATCATTATCATTATCATTATCATTATCATTATCATTATCATTATCATTATCATTATCATTATCATTATCATTATCATTATCATTATCATTATCATTATCATTATCATTATCATTATCATTATCATTATCATTATCATTATCATTATCATTATCATTATCATTATCATTATCATTATCATTATCATTATCATTATCATTATCATTATCATTATCATTATCATTATCATTATCATTATCATTATCATTATCATTATCATTATCATTATCATTATCATTATCATTATCATTATCATTATCATTATCATTATCATTATCATTATCATTATCATTATCATTATCATTATCATTATCATTATCATTATCATTATCATTATCATTATCATTATCATTATCATTATCATTATCATTATCATTATCATTATCATTATCATTATCATTATCATTATCATTATCATTATCATTATCATTATCATTATCATATCATTATCATTATCATTATCATTATCATTATCATTATCATTATCATTATCATTATCATTATCATTATCATTATCATTATCATTATCATTATCATTATCATTATCATTATCATTATCATTATCATTATCATTATCATTATCATTATCATTATCATTATCATTATCATTATCATTATCATTATCATTATCATTATCATTATCATTATCATTATCATTATCATTATCATTATCATTATCATTATCATTATCATTATCATTATCATTATCATTATCATTATCATTATCATTATCATTATCATTATCATTATCATTATCATTATCATTATCATTATCATTATCATTATCATTATCATTATCATTATCATTATCATTATCATTATCATTATCATTATCATTATCATTATCATTATCATTATCATTATCATTATCATTATCATTATCATTATCATTATCATTATCATTATCATTATCATTATCATTATCATTATCATTATCATTATCATTATCATTATCATTATCATTATCATTATCATTATCATTATCATTATCATTATCATTATCATTATCATTATCATTATCATTATCATTATCATTATCATTATCATTATCATTATCATTATCATTATCATTATCATTATCATTATCATTATCATTATCATTATCATTATCATTATCATTATCATTATCATTATCATTATCATTATCATTATCATTATCATTATCATTATCATTATCATTATCATTCTCATTATCATTATCATTATCATTATCATTATCATTATCATTATCATTATCATTATCATTATCATTATCATTATCATTATCATTATCATTATCATTATCATTATCATTATCATTATCATTATCATTATCATTATCATTATCATTATCATTATCATTATCATTATCATATCATTATCATTATCATTATCATTATCATTATCATTATCATTATCATTATCATATAATGATAATGATAATGATAATGATAATGATAATGATAATGATAATGATAATGATAATGATAATGATAATGATAATGACAATGATAATGATAATGATAATGATAATGATAATGATAATGATAATGATAATGATAATGATAATGATAATGATAATGATAATGATAATGATAATGATAATGAAAATGATAATGATAATGATAATGATAATGATAATGATAATGATAATGATAATGATAATGATAATGATAATGATAATGATAATGATAATGATAATGATAATGATAATGATAATGATAATGATAATGATAATGATAATGATAATGATAATGATAATGATAATGATAATGATAACGATAATGATAATGATAATGATAATGATAATGATAATGATAATGATAATGATAATGATAATGATAATGATAATGATAATGATAATGATAATGATAATGATAATGATAATGATAATGATAATGATAATGATAATGATAATGATAATGATAATGATAATGATAATGATAATGATAACGATAATGATAATGATAATGATAATGATAATGATAATGATAATGATAATGATAATGATAATGATAATGATAATGATAATGATAATGATAATGATAATGATAATGATAATGATAATGATAATGATAATGATAATGATAATGATAATGATAATGATAATGATAATGATAATGATAATGATAATGATAATGATAATGATAATGATAATGATAATGATAATGATAATGATAATGATAATGATAATGATAATGATAATGAATAATGATAATGATAATGATAATGATAATGATAATGATAATGATAATGATAATGATAATGATAATGATAATGATAATGATAATGATAATGATAATGATAATGATAATGATAATGATAATGATAATGATAATGATAATGGATAATGATAATGATAATGATAATGATAATGATAATGATAATGATAATGATAATGATAATGATAATGATAATGATAATGATAATGATAATGATAATGATAATGATAATGATAATGATAATGATAATGATAATGATAATGATAATGATAATGATAATGATAATGATAATGATAATGATAATGATAATGATAATGATAATGATAATGATAATGATAATGATAATGATAATGATAATGATAATGATAATGATAATGATAATGATAATGATAATGAAAATGATAATGATAATGATAATGATAATGATAATGATAATTATAATGATAATGATAATGATAATGATAATGATAATGATAATGATAATGATAATGATAATGATAATGATAATGATAATGATAATGATAATGATAATGATAATGATAATGATAATGATAATGATAATGATAATGATAATGATAATGATAATGATAATGATAATGATAATGATAATGATAATGATAATGATAATGATAATGATAATGATAATGATAATGATAATGATAATGATAATGATAATGATAATGATAATGATAATGATAATGATAATGATAATGATAATGATAATGATAATGATAATGATAATGATAATGATAATGATAATGATAATGATAATGATAATGATAATGATAATGATAATGATAATGATAATGATAATGATAATGATAATGATAATGATAATGATAATGATAATGATAATGATAATGATAATGATAATGATAATGATAATGATAATGATAATGATAATGATAATGATAATGATAATGATAATGATAATGATAATGATAATGATAATGATAATGATAATGATAATGATAATGATAATGATAATGATAATGATAATGATAATGATAATGATAATGATAATGATAATGATAATGATAATGATAATGATAATGATAATGATAATGATAATGATAATGATAATGATAATGATAATGATAATGATAATGATAATGATAATGATAATGATAATGATAATGATAATGATAATGATAATGATAATGATAATGATAATGATAATGATAATGATAATGATAATGATAATGATAATGATAATGATAATGATAATGATAATGATAATGATAATGATAATGATAATGATAATGATAATGATAATGATAATGATAATGATAATGATAATGATAATGATAATGATAATGATAATGATAATGATAATGATAATGATAATGATAATGATAATGATAATGATAATGATAATGATAATGATAATGATAATGATAATGATAATGATAATGATAATGATAATGATAATGATAATGATAATGATAATGATAATGATAATGATAATGATAATGATAATGATAATGATAATGATAATGATAATGATAATGATAATGATAATGATAATGATAATGATAATGATAATGATAATGATAATGATAATGATAATGATAATGATAATGATAATGATAATGATAATGATAATGATAATGATAATGATAATGATAATGATAATGATAATGATAATGATAATGATAATGATAATGATAATGATAATGATAATGATAATGATAATGATAATGATAATGATAATGATAATGATAATGATAATGATAATGATAATGATAATGATAATGATAATGATAATGATAATGATAATGATAATGATAATGATAATGATAATGATAATGATAATGATAATGATAATGATAATGATAATGATAATGATAATGATAATGATAATGATAATGATAATGATAATGATAATGATAATGATAATGATAATGATAATGATAATGATAATGATAATGATAATGATAATGATAATGATAATGATAATGATAATGATAATGATAATGATAATGATAATGATAATGATAATGATAATGATAATGATAATGATAATGATAATGATAATGATAATGATAATGATAATGATAATGATAATGATAATGATAATGATAATGATAATGATAATGATAATGATAATGATAATGATAATGATAATGATAATGATAATGATAATGATAATGATAATGATAATGATAATGATAATGATAATGATAATGATAATGATAATGATAATGATAATGATAATGATAATGATAATGATAATGATAATGATAATGATAATGATAATGATAATGATAATGATAATGATAATGATAATGATAATGATAATGATAATGATAATGATAATGATAATGATAATGATAATGATAATGATAATGATAATGATAATGATAATGATAATGATAATGATAATGATAATGATAATGATAATGATAATGATAATGATAATGATAATGATAATGATAATGATAATGATAATGATAATGATAATGATAATGATAATGATAATGATAATGATAATGATAATGATAATGATAATGATAATGATAATGATAATGATAATGATAATGATAATGATAATGATAATGATAATGATAATGATAATGATAATGATAATGATAATGATAATGATAATGATAATGATAATGATAATGATAATGATAATGATAATGATAATGATAATGATAATGATAATGATAATGATAATGATAATGATAATGATAATGATAATGATAATGATAATGATAATGATAATGATAATGATAATGATAATGATAATGATAATGATAATGATAATGATAATGATAATGATAATGATAATGATAATGATAATGATAATGATAATGATAATGATAATGATAATGATAATGATAATGATAATGATAATGATAATGATAATGATAATGATAATGATAATGATAATGATAATGATAATGATAATGATAATGATAATGATAATGATAATGATAATGATAATGATAATGATAATGATAATGATAATGATAATGATAATGATAATGATAATGATAATGATAATGATAATGATAATGATAATGATAATGATAATGATAATGATAATGATAATGATAATGATAATGATAATGATAATGATAATGATAATGATAATGATAATGATAATGATAATGATAATGATAATGATAATGATAATGATAATGATAATGATAATGATAATGATAATGATAATGATAATGATAATGATAATGATAATGATAATGATAATGATAATGATAATGATAATGATAATGATAATGATAATGATAATGATAATGATAATGATAATGATAATGATAATGATAATGATAATGATAATGATAATGATAATGATAATGATAATGATAATGATAATGATAATGATAATGATAATGATAATGATAATGATAATGATAATGATAATGATATGATAATGATAATGATAATGATAATGATAATGATAATGATAATGATAATGATAATGATAATGATAATGATAATGATAATGATAATGATAATGATAATGATAATGATAATGATAATGATAATGATAATGATAATGATAATGATAATGATAATGATAATGATAATGATAATGATAATGATAATGATAATGATAATGATAATGATAATGATAATGATAATGATAATGATAATGATAATGATAATGATAATGATAATGATAATGATAATGATAATGATAATGATAATGATAATGATAATGATAATGATAATGATAATGATAATGATAATGATAATGATAATGATAATGATAATGATAATGATAATGATAATGATAATGATAATGATAATGATAATGATAATGATAATGATAATGATAATGATAATGATAATGATAATGATAATGATAATGATAATGATAATGATAATGATAATGATAATGATAATGATAATGATAATGATAATGATAATGATAATGATAATGATAATGATAATGATAATGATAATGATAATGATAATGATAATGATAATGATAATGATAATGATAATGATAATGATAATGATAATGATAATGATAATGATAATGATAATGATAATGATAATGATAATGATAATGATAATGATAATGATAATGATAATGATAATGATAATGATAATGATAATGATAATGATAATGATAATGATAATGATAATGATAATGATATGATAATGATAATGATAATGATAATGAAATGATAATGATAATGATAATGATAATGATAATGATAATGATAATGATAATGATAATGATAATGATAATGATAATGATAATGATAATGATAATGATAATGATAATGATAATGATAATGATAATGATAATGATATGATAATGATAATGATAATGATAATGATAATGATAATGATAATGATAATAATGATGATAATGAAGATAATGATAATGATAATGATAATGATAATGATAATGATAATGATAATGATAATGATAATGATAATGATAATGATAATGATAATGATAATGATAATGATAATGATAATGATAATGATAATGATAATGATAATAATGATAATGATAATGATAATGATAATGATAATGATAATGATAATGATAATGATAATGATAATGATAATGATAATGATAATGATAATGATAATGATAATGATAATGATAATGATAATGATAATGATAATGATAATGATAATGATAATGATAATGATAATGATAATGATAATGATAATGATAATGATAATGATAATGATAATGATAATGATAATGATAATGATAATGATAATGATAATGATAATGATAATGATAATGATAATGATAATGATAAGATAATGATAATGATAATGATAATGATAATGATAATGATAATGATAATGATAATGATAATGATAATGATAATGATAATGATAATGATAATGATAATGATAATGATAATGATAATGATAATGATAATGATAATGATAATGATAATGATAATAATGATAATGATAATGATAATGATAATGATAATGATAATGATAATGATAATGATAATGATAATGATAATGATAATGATAATGATAATGATAATGATAATGATAATGATAATGATAATGATAATGATAATGATAATGATAATGATAATGATAATGATAATGATAATGATAATGATAATGATAATGATAATGATAATGATAATGATAATGATAATGATAATGATAATGATAATGATAATGATAATGATAATGATAATGATAATGATAATGATAATGATAATGATAATGATAATGATAATGATAATGATAATGATAATGATAATGATAATGATAATGATAATGATAATGATAATGATAATGATAATGATAATGATAATGATAATGATAATGATAATGATAATGATAATGATAATGATAATGATAATGATAATGATAATGATAATGATAATGATAATGATAATGATAATGATAATGATAATGATAATGATAATGATAATGATAATGATAATGATAATGATAATGATAATGATAATGATAATGATAATGATAATGATAATGATAATGATAATGATAATGATAATGATAATGATAATGATAATGATAATGATAATGATAATGATAATGATAATGATATGATAATGATAATGATAATGATAATGATAATGATAATGATAATGATAATGATAATGATAATGATAATGATAATGATAATGATAAGGATAATGATAATGATAATGATAATGATAATGATAATGATAATGATAATGATAATGAAATGATAATGATAATGATAATGATAATGATAATGATAATGATAATGATAATGATAATGATAATGATAATGATAATGATAATGATAATGATAATGATAATGATAATGATAATGATAATGATAATGATAATGATAATGATAATGATAATGATAATGTAATGATAATGATAATGATAATGATAATGATAATGATAATGATAATGATAATGATAATGATAATGATAATGATAATGATAATGATAATGATAATGATAATGATAATGATAATGATAATGATAATGATAATGATAATGATAATGATAATGATAATGATAATGATAATGATAATGATAATGATAATGATAATGATAATGATAATGATAATGATAATGATAATGATAATGATAATGATAATGATAATGATAATGATAATGATAATGATAATGATAATGATAATATAATGATAATGATAATGATAATGATAATGATAATGATAATGATAATGATAATGATAATGATAATGATAATGATAATGATAATGATAATGATAATGATAATGATAATGATAATGATAATGATAATGATAATGATAATGATAATGATAATGATAATGATAATGATAATGATAATGATAATGATAATGATAATGATAATGATAATGATAATGATAATGATAATGATAATGATAATATATATAATAATAAGATAATGATAATGATAATGATAATGATAATGATAATGATAATGATAATGATAATGATAATGATAATGATAATGATAATGATAATGATAATGATAATGATAATGATAATGATAATGATAATGATAATGATAATGATAATGATAATGATAATGATAATGATAATGATATGATAATGATAATGATAATGATAATGATAATGATAATGATAATGATAATGATAATGATAATGATAATGATAATGATAATGATAATGATAATGATAATGATAATGATAATGATAATGATAATGATAATGATAATGATAATGATAATGATAATGATAATGATAATGATAATGATAATGATAATGATAATGATAATGATAATGATAATGATAATGATAATGATAATGATAATGATAATGATAATGATAATGATAATGATAATGATAATGATAATGATAATGATAATGATAATGATAATGATAATGATAATGATAATGATAATGATAATGATAATGATAATGATAATGATAATGATAATGATAATGATAATGATAATGATAATGATAATGATAATGGTAATGATAATGATAATGATAATGATAATGATAATGATAATGATAATGATAATGATAATGATAATGATAATGATAATGATAATGATAATGATAATGATAATGATAATGATAATGATAATGATAATGATAATGATAATGATAATGATAATGATAATGATAATGATAATGATAATGATAATGATAATGATAATGATAATGATAATGATAATGATAATGATAATGATAATGATAATGATAATGATAATGATAATGATAATGATAATGATAATGATAATGATAATGATAATGATAATGATAATGATAATGATAATGATAATGATAATGATAATGATAATGATAATGATAATGATAATGATAATGATAATGATAATGATAATGATAATGATAATGATAATGATAATGATAATGATAATGATAATGATAATAATGATAATGATAATGATAATGATAATGATAATGATAATGATAATGATAATGATAATGATAATGATAATGATAATGATAATGATAATGATAATGATAATGATAATGATAATGATAATGATATGATAATGATAATGATAATGATAATGATAATGATAATGATAATGATAATGATAATGATAATGATAATGATAATGATAATGATAATGATAATGATAATGATAATGATAATGATAATGATAATGATAATGATAATGATAATGATAATGATAATGATAATGATAATGATAATGATAATGATAATGATAATGATAATGATAATGATAATGATAATGATAATGATAATGATAATGATAATGATAATGATAATGATAATGATAATGATAATGATAATGATGATAATGATAATGATAATGATAATGATAATGATAATGATAATGATAATGATAATGATAATGATAATGATAATGATAATGATAATGATAATGATAATGATAATGATAATGATAATGATAATGATAATGATAATGATAATGATAATGATAATGATAATGATAATGATAATGATAATGATAATGATAATGATAATGATAATGATAATGATAATGATAATGATAATGATAATGATAATGATAATGATAATGATAATGATAATGATAATGATAATGATAATGATAATGATAATGATAATGATAATGATAATGATAATGATAATGATAATGATAATGATAATGATAATGATAATGATAATGATAATGATAATGATAATGATAATGATAATGATAATGATAATGATAATGATAATGATAATGATAATGATAATGATAATGATAATGATAATGATAATGATAATGATAATGATAATGATAATGATAATGATAATGATAATGATAATGATAATGATAATGATAATGATAATGATAATGATAATGATAATGATAATGATAATGATAATGATAATGATAATGATAATGATAATGATAATGATAATGATAATGATAATGATAATGATAATGATAATGATAATGATAATGATAATGATAATGATAATGATAATGATAATGATAATGATAATGATAATGATAATGATAATGATAATGATAATGATAATGATAATGATAATGATAATGATAATGATAATGATAATGATAATGATAATGATAATGATAATGATAATGATAATGATAATGATAATGATAATGATAATGATAATGATAATGATAATGATAATGATAATGATAATGATAATGATAATGATAATGATAATGATAATGATAATGATAATGATAATGATAATGATAATGATAATGATAATGATAATGATAATGATAATGATAATGATAATGATAATGATAATGATAATGATAATGATAATGATAATGATAATGATAATGATAATGATAATGATAATGATAATGATAATGATAATGATAATGATAATGATAATGATAATGATAATGATAATGATAATGATAATGATAATTATAATGATAATGATAATGATAATGATAATGATAATGATAATGATAATGATAATGATAATGATAATGATAATGATAATGATAATGATAATGATAATGATAATGATAATGATAATGATAATGATAATGATAATGATAATGATAATGATAATGATAATGATAATGATAATGATAATGATAATGATAATGATAATGATAATGATAATGATAATGATAATGATAATGATAATGATAATGATAATGATAATGATAATGATAATGATAATGATAATGATAATGATAATGATAATGATAATGATAATGATAATGATAATGATAATGATAATGATAATGATAATGATAATGATAATGATAATTATAATGATAATGATAATGATAATGATAATGATAATGATAATGATAATGATAATGATAATGATAATGATAATGATAATGATAATGATAATGATAATGATAATGATAATGATAATGATAATGATAATGATAATGATAATGATAATGATAATGATAATGATAATGATAATGATAATGATAATGATAATGATAATGATAATGATAATGATAATGATAATGATAATGATAATGATAATGATAATGATAATGATAATGATAATGATAATGATAATGATAATGATAATGATAATGATAATGATAATGATAATGATAATGATAATGATAATGATAATTATAATGATAATGATAATGATAATGATAATGATAATGATAATGATAATGATAATGATAATGATAATGATAATGATAATGATAATGATAATGATAATGATAATGATAATGATAATGATAATGATAATGATAATGATAATGATAATGATAATGATAATGATAATGATAATGATAATGATAATGATAATGATAATGATAATGATAATGATAATGATAATGATAATGATAATGATAATGATAATGATAATGATAATGATAATGATAATGATAATGATAATGATAATGATAATGATAATGATAATGATAATGATAATGATAATGATAATGATAATGATAATGATAATGATAATGATAATGATAATGATAATGATAATGATAATGATAATGATAATGATAATGATAATGATAATGATAATGATAATGATAATGATAATGATAATGATAATGATAATGATAATGATAATGATAATGATAATGATAATGATAATGATAATGATAATGATAATGATAATGATAATGATAATGATAATGATAATGATAATGATAATGATAATGATAATGATAATGATAATGATAATGATAATGATAATGATAATGATAATGATAATGATAATGATAATGATAATGATAATGATAATGATAATGATAATGATAATGATAATGATAATGATAATGATAATGATAATGATAATGATAATGATAATGATAATGATAATGATAATGATAATGATAATGATAATGATAATGATAATGATAATGATAATGATAATGATAATGATAATGATAATGATAATGATAATGATAATGATAATGATAATGATAATGATAATGATAATGATAATGATAATGATAATGATAATGATAATGATAATGATAATGATAATGATAATGATAATGATAATGATAATGATAATGATAATGATAATGATAATGATAATGATAATGATAATGATAATGATAATGATAATGATAATGATAATGATAATGATAATGATAATGATAATGATAATGATAATGATAATGATAATGATAATGATAATGATAATGATAATGATAATGATAATGATAATGATAATGATAATGATAATGATAATGATAATGATAATGATAATGATAATGATAATGATAATGATAATGATAATGATAATGATAATGATAATGATAATGATAATGATAATGATAATGATAATGATAATGATAATGATAATGATAATGATAATGATAATGATAATGATAATGATAATGATAATGATAATGATAATGATAATGATAATGATAATGATAATGATAATGATAATGATAATGATAATGATAATGATAATGATAATGATAATGATAATGATAATGATAATGATAATGATAATGATAATGATAATGATAATGATAATGATAATGATAATGATAATGATAATGATAATGATAATGATAATGATAATGATAATGATAATGATAATGATAATGATAATGATAATGATAATGATAATGATAATGATAATGATAATGATAATGATAATGATAATGATAATGATAATGATAATGATAATGATAATGATAATGATAATGATAATGATAATGATAATGATAATGATAATGATAATGATAATGATAATGATAATGATAATGATAATGATAATGATAATGATAATGATAATGATAATGATAATGATAATGATAATGATAATGATAATGATAATGATAATGATAATGATAATGATAATGATAATGATAATGATAATGATAATGATAATGATAATGATAATGATAATGATAATGATAATGATAATGATAATGATAATGATAATGATAATGATAATGATAATGATAATGATAATGATAATGATAATGATAATGATAATGATAATGATAATGATAATGATAATGATAATGATAATGATAATGATAATGATAATGATAATGATAATGATAATGATAATGATAATGATAATGATAATGATAATGATAATGATAATGATAATGATAATGATAATGATAATGATAATGATAATGATAATGATAATGATAATGATAATGATAATGATAATGATAATGATAATGATAATGATAATGATAATGATAATGATAATGATAATGATAATGATAATGATAATGATAATGATAATGATAATGATAATGATAATGATAATGATAATGATAATGATAATGATAATGATAATGATAATGATAATGATAATGATAATGATAATGATAATGATAATGATAATGATAATGATAATGATAATGATAATGATAATGATAATGATAATGATAATGTTAATGATAATGATAATGATAATGATAATGATAATGATAATGATAATGATAATGATAATGATAATGATAATGATAATGATAATGATAATGATAATGATAATGATAATGATAATGATAATGATAATGATAATGATAATGATAATGATAATGATAATGATAATGATAATGATAATGATAATGATAATGATAATGATAATGATAATGATAATGATAATGATAATGATAATGATAATGATAATGATAATGATAATGATAATGATAATGATAATGATAATTATAATGATAATGATAATGATAATGATAATGATAATGATAATGATAATGATAATGATAATGATAATGATAATGATAATGATAATGATAATGATAATGATAATGATAATGATAATGATAATGATAATGATAATGATAATGATAATGATAATGATAATGATAATGATAATGATAATGATAATGATAATGATAATGATAATGATAATGATAATGATAATGATAATGATAATGATAATGATAATGATAATGATAATGATAATGATAATGATAATGATAATGATAATGATAATGATAATGATAATGATAATGATAATGATAATGATAATGATAATGATAATGATAATGATAATGATAATGATAATGATAATGATAATGATAATGATAATGATAATGATAATGATAATGATAATGATAATGATAATGATAATGATAATGATAATGATAATGATAATGATAATGATAATGATAATGATAATGATAATGATAATGATAATGATAATGATAATGATAATGATAATGATAATGATAATGATAATGATAATGATAATGATAATGATAATGATAATGATAATGATAATGATAATGATAATGATAATGATAATGATAATGATAATGATAATGATAATGATAATGATAATGATAATGATAATGATAATGATAATGATAATGATAATGATAATGATAATGATAATGATAATGATAATGATAATGATAATGATAATGATAATGATAATGATAATGATAATGATAATGATAATGATAATGATAATGATAATGATAATGATAATGATAATGATAATGATAATGATAATGATAATGATAATGATAATGATAATGATAATGATAATGATAATGATAATGATAATGATAATGATAATGATAATGATAATGATAATGATAATGATAATGATAATGATAATGATAATGATAATGATAATGATAATGATAATGATAATGATAATGATAATGATAATGATAATGATAATGATAATGATAATGATAATGATAATGATAATGATAATGATAATGATAATGATAATGATAATGATAATGATAATGATAATGATAATGATAATGATAATGATAATGATAATGATAATGATAATGATAATGATAATGATAATGATAATGATAATGATAATGATAATGATAATGATAATGATAATGATAATGATAATGATAATGATAATGATAATGATAATGATAATGATAATGATAATGATAATGATAATGATAATGATAATGATAATGATAATGATAATGATAATGATAATGATAATGATAATGATAATGATAATGATAATGATAATGATAATGATAATGATAATGATAATGATAATGATAATGATAATGATAATGATAATGATAATGATAATGATAATGATAATGATAATGATAATGATAATGATAATGATAATGATAATGATAATGATAATGATAATGATAATGATAATGATAATGATAATGATAATGATAATGATAATGATAATGATAATGATAATGATAATGATAATGATAATGATAATGATAATGATAATGATAATGATAATGATAATGATAATGATAATGATAATGATAATGATAATGATAATGATAATGATAATGATAATGATAATGATAATGATAATGATAATGATAATGATAATGATAATGATAATGATAATGATAATGATAATGATAATGATAATGATAATGATAATGATAATGATAATGATAATGATAATGATAATGATAATGATAATGATAATGATAATGATAATGATAATGATAATGATAATGATAATGATAATGATAATGATAATGATAATGATAATGATAATGATAATGATAATGATAATGATAATGATAATGATAATGATAATGATAATGATAATGATAATGATAATGATAATGATAATGATAATGATAATGATAATGATAATGATAATGATAATGATAATGATAATGATAATGATAATGATAATGATAATGATAATGATAATGATAATGATAATGATAATGATAATGATAATGATAATGATAATGATAATGATAATGATAATGATAATGATAATGATAATGATAATGATAATGATAATGATAATGATAATGATAATGATAATGATAATGATAATGATAATGATAATGATAATGATAATGATAATGATAATGATAATGATAATGATAATGATAATGATAATGATAATGATAATGATAATGATAATGATAATGATAATGATAATGATAATGATAATGATAATGATAATGATAATGATAATGATAATGATAATGATAATGATAATGATAATGATAATGATAATGATAATGATAATGATAATGATAATGATAATGATAATGATAATGATAATGATAATGATAATGATAATGATAATGATAATGATAATGATAATGATAATGATAATGATAATGATAATGATAATGATAATGATAATGATAATGATAATGATAATGATAATGATAATGATAATGATAATGATAATGATAATGATAATGATAATGATAATGATAATGATAATGATAATGATAATGATAATGATAATGATAATGATAATGATAATGATAATGATAATGATAATGATAATGATAATGATAATGATAATGATAATGATAATGATAATGATAATGATAATGATAATGATAATGATAATGATAATGATAATGATAATGATAATGATAATGATAATGATAATGATAATGATAATGATAATGATAATGATAATGATAATGATAATGATAATGATAATGATAATGATAATGATAATGATAATGATAATGATAATGATAATGATAATGATAATGATAATGATAATGATAATGATAATGATAATGATAATGATAATGATAATGATAATGATAATGATAATGATAATGATAATGATAATGATAATGATAATGATAATGATAATGATAATGATAATGATAATGATAATGATAATGATAATGATAATGATAATGATAATGATAATGATAATGATAATGATAATGATAATGATAATGATAATGATAATGATAATGATAATGATAATGATAATGATAATGATAATGATAATGATAATGATAATGATAATGATAATGATAATGATAATGATAATGATAATGATAATGATAATGATAATGATAATGATAATGATAATGATAATGATAATGATAATGATAATGATAATGATAATGATAATGATAATGATAATGATAATGATAATGATAATGATAATGATAATGATAATGATAATGATAATGATAATGATAATGATAATGATAATGATAATGATAATGATAATGATAATGATAATGATAATGATAATGATAATGATAATGATAATGATAATGATAATGATAATGATAATGATAATGATAATGATAATGATAATGATAATGATAATGATAATGATAATGATAATGATAATGATAATGATAATGATAATGATAATGATAATGATAATGATAATGATAATGATAATGATAATGATAATGATAATGATAATGATAATGATAATGATAATGATAATGATAATGATAATGATAATGATAATGATAATGATAATGATAATGATAATGATAATGATAATGATAATGATAATGATAATGATAATGATAATGATAATGATAATGATAATGATAATGATAATGATAATGATAATGATAATGATAATGATAATGATAATGATAATGATAATGATAATGATAATGATAATGATAATGATAATGATAATGATAATGATAATGATAATGATAATGATAATGATAATGATAATGATAATGATAATGATAATGATAATGATAATGATAATGATAATGATAATGATAATGATAATGATAATGATAATGATAATGATAATGATAATGATAATGATAATGATAATGATAATGATAATGATAATGATAATGATAATGATAATGATAATGATAATGATAATGATAATGATAATGATAATGATAATGATAATGATAATGATAATGATAATGATAATGATAATGATAATGATAATGATAATGATAATGATAATGATAATGATAATGATAATGATAATGATAATGATAATGATAATGATAATGATAATGATAATGATAATGATAATGATAATGATAATGATAATGATAATGATAATGATAATGATAATGATAATGATAATGATAATGATAATGATAATGAGAATGATAATGATAATGATAATGATAATGATAATGATAATGATAATGATAATGATAATGATAATGATAATGATAATGATAATGATAATGATAATGATAATGATAATGATAATGATAATGATAATGATAATGATAATGATAATGATAATGATAATGATAATGATAATGATAATGATAATGATAATGATAATGATAATGATAATGATAATGATAATGATAATGATAATGATAATGATAATGATAATGATAATGATAATGATAATGATAATGATAATGATAATGATAATGATAATGATAATGATAATGATAATGATAATGATAATGATAATGATAATGATAATGATAATGATAATGATAATGATAATGATAATGATAATGATAATGATAATGATAATGATAATGATAATGATAATGATAATGATAATGATAATGATAATGATAATGATAATGATAATGATAATGATAATGATAATGATAATGATAATGATAATGATAATGATAATGATAATGATAATGATAATGATAATGATAATGATAATGATAATGATAATGATAATGATAATGATAATGATAATGATAATGATAATGATAATGATAATGATAATGATAATGATAATGATAATGATAATGATAATGATAATGATAATGATAATGATAATGATAATGATAATGATAATGATAATGATAATGATAATGATAATGATAATGATAATGATAATGATAATGATAATGATAATGATAATGATAATGATAATGATAATGATAATGATAATGATAATGATAATGATAATGATAATGATAATGATAATGATAATGATAATGATAATGATAATGATAATGATAATGATAATGATAATGATAATGATAATGATAATGATAATGATAATGATAATGATAATGATAATGATAATGATAATGATAATGATAATGATAATGATAATGATAATGATAATGATAATGATAATGATAATGATAATGATAATGATAATGATAATGATAATGATAATGATAATGATAATGATAATGATAATGATAATGATAATGATAATGATAATGATAATGATAATGATAATGATAATGATAATGATAATGATAATGATAATGATAATGATAATGATAATGATAATGATAATGATAATGATAATGATAATGATAATGATAATGATAATGATAATGATAATGATAATGATAATGATAATGATAATGATAATGATAATGATAATGATAATGATAATGATAATGATAATGATAATGATAATGATAATGATAATGATAATGATAATGATAATGATAATGATAATGATAATGATAATGATAATGATAATGATAATGATAATGATAATGATAATGATAATGATAATGATAATGATAATGATAATGATAATGATAATGATAATGATAATGATAATGATAATGATAATGATAATGATAATGATAATGATAATGATAATGATAATGATAATGATAATGATAATGATAATGATAATGATAATGATAATGATAATGATAATGATAATGATAATGATAATGATAATGATAATGATAATGATAATGATAATGATAATGATAATGATAATGATAATGATAATGATAATGATAATGATAATGATAATGATAATGATAATGATAATGATAATGATAATGATAATGATAATGATAATGATAATGATAATGATAATGATAATGATAATGATAATGATAATGATAATGATAATGATAATGATAATGATAATGATAATGATAATGATAATGATAATGATAATGATAATGATAATGATAATGATAATGATAATGATAATGATAATGATAATGATAATGATAATGATAATGATAATGATAATGATAATGATAATGATAATGATAATGATAATGATAATGATAATGATAATGATAATGATAATGATAATGATAATGATAATGATAATGATAATGATAATGATAATGATAATGATAATGATAATGATAATGATAATGATAATGATAATGATAATGATAATGATAATGATAATGATAATGATAATGATAGTGATAATGATAATGATAATGATAATGATAATGATAATGATAATGATAATGATAATGATAATGATAATGATAATGATAATGATAATGATAATGATAATGATAATGATAATGATAATGATAATGATAATGATAATGATAATGATAATGATAATGATAATGATAATGATAATGATAATGATAATGATAATGATAATGATAATGATAATGATAATGATAATGATAATGATAATGATAATGATAATGATAATGATAATGATAATGATAATGATAATGATAATGATAATGATAATGATAATGATAATGATAATGATAATGATAATGATAATGATAATGATAATGATAATGATAATGATAATGATAATGATAATGATAATGATAATGATAATGATAATGATAATGATAATGATAATGATAATGATAATGATAATGATAATGATAATGATAATGATAATGATAATGATAATGATAATGATAATGATAATGATAATGATAATGATAATGATAATGATAATGATAATGATAATGATAATGATAATGATAATGATAATGATAATGATAATGATAATGATAATGATAATGATAATGATAATGATAATGATAATGATAATGATAATGATAATGATAATGATAATGATAATTATAATGATAATGATAATTGTATAGAAACGAAAGAAAAGCCAATTACACCAGGTAATAAACGAGATAAAAATATGCAGCAACAAAAAGAAAAACCGCGAAGGTTACCACGTTATAATAATTTATTAATAAGATATTACCCTGTGTCTGGTCGAAATCCAAATGACCGAGAAATAATTAATTTTTATCGATAAGCCTTTACAAGAACAATAAGTATAACACTTAACAAATTTGAGAGAGCATGAACAGCTGATGATATACAAATGATACAAATTTACAGCTTTGCCCTTGAAATTATATACATTTTCATAAATAGGCAAATAAGATAAACGAACGAATAACAAAAAAAAAAAAAACAAGATAAAGACAACGAATAATAAATTATTGTTGAGCCCATTCTCAAACATTCCGCCGCCCCTGGAACAACGTTTCAGCATACGGGTAGGATGGCCAGCTTATGAATGGGTCGTACGAGGTTGCCATTGGATGTTCTCAAGGTGACAACACGGACATGACCATCTCCGCCCGGATGAAGTTCGACGACTCTGCCCATTGCCCATTTGCCTGGGTGTAAATTCGATTCTTTAATTACGACGAGATCATTGAGTTTAACATCAGGCTGTATATGTTGCCATTTTGGACGATTCTGAAGAGATGTTAGATACTCCGTCTTCCAGCGCTTCCAGTACCCTTGGATCTTCGATTGTAAATTTTGCCAGCATGATAAGCGATTTGTGGGCATATCCAAACTCGGCTCTGGGACAGCAGCATAAGATTCACCTAGAAAGAAATGAGCAGGTGTTAGAGGATCTAAGTCAGAATCGGAGATTTGGCACAACGGTCGCGAATTAAGCATTGCTTCGATTTGCGTCAGGAGGGTATAAAATTCTTCGAATGTAAGATTGTCTGTTCCGATCACCCGTCGAAGGTGCTGTTTAACAGACTTTACCCCTGCCTCCCACAAACCGCCGAAATGTGGTGCCGAAGGGGGGTTGAAGTGCCAGAAAATACGATAACGAGCTAAGGATTCCGCAACGATTGTATTATGGTGTTCGGAAAGCACAAGGTCATGCATTTCTGATAGAGACCGAGCAGCTCCTCGAAAGTTTGTCCCGTTGTCGGAATACATGTTTGACGGTTTTCCACGGCGCGCTACAAATCGACGAAAAGCGGCCAGAAATGCATCGGTCGTTAAGTCACTGACGAGTTCGAGGTGAATTGCTTTAGACACTAGACACACAAACAATGATATATAGCACTTCGAAAATGTTGATTTGCGACCCGATTTCGTTCTTAGAGTGAATGGACCGGCGTAATCACAACCACAATGCGCGAACGGTCTCCTAGTGAGGATTCGTTGCGAAGGAAGGTTGCCCATTTGCTGTGTTATCGTAGCCTTACGCTGTCGAAAACACTTTACACAGTCATGGGTTATTTTTCGAAGGAGATTGCGGCATCCGATAACCCAATATTCTTGCCTAATCAAAGCGAAAAGAGTTGATACACCTGGGTGTAGAAATCGAATGTGTGAATCAACGAGAATGAGTTTTGTAACAATATGTTCCTTTGGCAAGATTATCGGATGTTTTGCATTAAAAGAAATGTCCGCATTTTCAATTCTTCCACCGACGCGAAGAATATTTTCACTATCTAAGAACGGGGATAAGTCGGCTATTTTACAATTCTTTCCAAAAAATCCATGTTTTTTATAAAATTTTATAAATTCACCGAAATACCGATCTTGTAACCATCTTACTATTCGATTTTTAGCACTGAAAATCTCAGTTGGGTTGAACAGAGGTGAGAGATGTTTAATTCCACGACAACGATCAATAACACGGTTGATTTGGGCAACAGTTCTTACTAAAATATTCCACGACGATATTCGACTCGAGAGAATTTCGAAAGGATGGTCTTCGTAGGTTGTAAGATACGATGCTGGTGGATGTTTCTTCTCCTCAACTGTGCAGTGTGGATCATCTTCAACGTCCAATATTATAGGCCAATGTTCGGAACCTTTTCGAAGCCAATGGGGACCTGTCCACCAAAGGGGGTGTTCGAGTAGCTGTGATGGCGAGATGCCACGCGATGCACAATCGGCTGGGTTGCATTCTGACCTAACATGAAACCATCTGTTTCTTGGAATTGTGTTGAGAATCTCCGACGTACGATTTCCTACGAAAATATTCCAACGACGAGGAGGAGAAGACAACCAAGATAAGACTATCTTCGAATCAGACCAGGCATATACGTCAGAAAAGGTGATATTTAAGGCAGCTTGAACGGATACGAGCAACCTAGCGAGGAGAAGGGCTCCACAAAGCTCCAACCTTGGGATGCTGAGTTGTTTTAATGGAGCAACACGAGATTTTGAAGCAACAATATTGGTGACATAAGTTCCATCAGGTAACCGATAACGCGAATATATTACCGCAGCGTACGCGGATGCAGATGCATCGGAGAATCCGTGTAATTCGAAGGAAGCGTTTGCAATACCAATTGTTCGACTTATATTGATTTTGGTAAGAATCGAAAGTTCATTGCGATAGCTACTCCACTTAGTCGATATTGTACTTGGAATTTCCTCATCCCAGTCCAACTTCCTATGCCACAACTCTTGAAAGAGAATTTTCAGCAAAACGACCGTAGGAGTTAGAAACCCGAGGGGGTCAAATATACGTGCAACGTCGCGAAGGATTTGGCGTTTTGTTATCGGCTCGTTGGGAGCAGTGGCGATTCCTGCTCATGATCTCAGGGTTAGCTACTTTCTCCTAGAAGTTGAAGATAAGTTTTCAAGAATAAAAATTAATTTTATTCAAATTTTCTGCAGTCCGCCCTGAGTCGATAAATGCAGCAAATGTTTCATGATTTTTTTTATTAAAGTTATAACAATAAATAATTGGGACTTTAAATGAATGTCAGACAAAGCTATAAACTCTGGCTGTCGGATTCTATCAGAAATGTGATCGCCTAAAACGTCAGCAACAGTTTTGATTAAATCATTTTGGATAGCAATTGAAAAAATTTAAAAAATGTTGACGATTTAACACTGCACGATTTTTTTGAACGTTATGTTGGACACTTAAAGCTTTGTCTTTCCTAGTCTGACCAAAGGTAGCTAATTTAATTTCATATTGCGAATGAGAGGCACTTAGCTTGCGTTTTCTCTGAAATGTGGTTAGCGTGTTCATATTGTCCACATCCGAGGAACTCCATGCGAAAGAGATACCGGAAAAAAGCAAACAAGATCAACAAAATAATTTCTTGTTATTCTCGCTACCAAATAGCTATTGGTAATATTATAGAATATTGATTTTCGCTAAAGGTTCGAGTATAATCTCTGTTTCTATACTTGCGTGTTTATTTTAAATCAGTAGGGCGCCCATTATTAGCTTCTCCGAAAACGATATTGTTGAAAATGGTTTCTCTAATAATTTTTTCAATTATGGTCTTTGCTTGAGAAGTATTGGAGATTCCATTTTAATTCCTACGAAAAAAAAGTTCCTATTGTTAGACCAAGATTATGAAAAAAAGTATCTATTTTTAAACAAACAAAGAAGACTCTATTTACAACGACTTATCTCTTAGCCTAAAAGCTTATTCTTAGCTGGTCATAGAATTTTACAATTCCACGACTTAGAAGTCAAATAGAATTTTTTATTGAATACAATTTGAAAATTAAACTTCATACAATTTTTATTATTTTGTTTTTGATTGCAAAAGAATTAAAATTGATCCAATGCAGCTGCATAAGTCGTAATGTTCTTTTATTTAGTTTTTTTTTTCGCTCTGGTAGTTTTAAATTTAAAGTCTTATAGTTTTCATTTTTTTTAATTAATAAGAATAACGAATTCTGAATGAAAAAATATATGGACTTCATAAACATTTTGAAAAATCACACTTCAAACTGATTTTTTGACTAAATATTTGTTTTTTGGATAAACTTAATTTTTATTTTCTGAAAATTTCTTTTCCATTAAAAGAAATGCTTGTTTTAATTTGAGCTGTTCTAAGGAAATCAAATAAAATAATTTCTTACGACTAGCTTCTACCATGTTTGAATTCGTATGGAATTATATTAATATGTAGTAATTACAATAAAATATACATACATAATATGTACATATGTACATAAAAAAACATATTGATCACAAAACATATACAGTCTTATTTAATAGAATTCGCTAAACAGATGAATAGTTATACAGTGCATAAGGATTTATGTAGGCTCTATGTAACGTTTCGAAAATTCCTATTTATAAAAAATTCTGCTATAAATTTTAGTTATACAATGCTTATATCAAAAAAGTACCAAAATGGAGCAATCTATTCCATTTATCTGTCTATCAAATCAGCTTGTTGTCATAACAAATAAAATATACAAAAATAATTCCAATTATTTGTATGATATTCTCTTTCGAAAATCTATATTTTTGTTTAAATTCTTCGTTTCTTATAGGCTCATTGGGTTGAACCTTTTTTTATAAACTTTCCGCCTTCTTGGAGTCGGTAAAACGCGATTTAAATTCTTTCAATCATTAATAAACGAGCTTAACTGGAGAGGCATTATTGTTTTTATTTTAATTTCAACAATGGAGAGAAATCAAAATGACATTTACGAAATAATAGGTAATAACAATAATTTCCTTATGTAGGCTCTATTCAACCTCAAAACGCGTTTAGCTTATTATGAGACTATACAACCTTGCATAAGTTTTATAAATAGCATTTTTGCGTTTAGAGGCATTATAGATTTTACATAACTTTATGTAGGCTCTATACAGCGTTTTTAAATAAGACTGTTAATATTTAACTAACAAAACAATAGATATTAAAATGCACTTTCTTTCTTAAGTCACTTTCCTTTCCACCTAAAAGAAGGTTCTTAACAAAAACTACTTCCTATAAAACATTTAAATAATCCGCCTAAACTCCAACGTCTTTACCATTTCCTTTTCCTCACATAACGGCATCAAAAATCAATATAATCGCTAAAAGCTGCGCTAACCGTCGAACATGCGTTGCTCGCTATATTCTCGTAGAACAGGGCAAGCAAGTTCGCTAGCAAAACCCATTTTAATATAAATAAATAACATCGCACAATTTTATGCTTTCAAAAACGAATATGGTATGATGGTATAAAGTATACCGATACCGAACAGTTGCCGTGTTCGACGATCATGTTCGATTTGTCAGTGTTTTTCTTTTTTCCATAGTCCATACGAAGTATAAAGAGAGAAGCAATCAAACTCTTGGTCGCGCCTGGTCTTCCTCTCTGTTGTGTGTCTTTAATGTATACCAGCAAACTTCGCCTGGTTATCGCTTTTTTTTGCGCTAACCCTTCTACTTATTTGTACAGGCTTTTATTTGAATGTGTGTATTTATCTGTATGTGTAGAATGTATGAAATTTGATAGCGCAAACTTTTGCGATGCCCAAGCCAAATGTTTCAAGATAGATTTGGTATTGTATGAGAGTTGTATTGCATGAAATGAAAATTATTTGAAGAAAAGTCACCGAATTTTTTAACATAATGGTCAACTGTTCAGTTGGTTAGTAATTCAATTACCAAATAATATTCATATTACAAAATAAGATTAATTCTAAAATTCTTGGTTTAGCGCCGCTAAACCCGCTGACTATGAGGAATCGCCCCTGGTTGGGAGTATAACTTAAACGAAAACTAAATAAATCATGCTTCGAATTCCAATAAAGACCGAGAACTTTGGTCCACGTGTCCGCGTCAGAGTCTAAGGAAACATTCGAACTACCGGCAGGATGATTGTTTGGAAGAAGCTCATCACAATTGCTCTCCCATTTGCTGAGATGCATACCGCATTTTGAAAGCAGTTCAGTTAGAGTTTTTTGTTTAAATAACGCTTCACTTAAGGTATCACCGCCCGAAACCACGTCGTCAACGTAAAAGTCATTTAGCACTATATCCGCGGCGACTGGAAATTCATCTTTATAGTCTTTTGCAAGTTGTTCTAACACCCGAACCGACAAAAATGGAGCACAAGACGTTCCGTATGTCACTGTGCGTAAACGAAAATGTTCTAAAGGTTCCGAGGGAGACCTTCGCCAGACTATGCGTTGGTAATCCGAATCTTTATCCGACACCCAAATTTGGCGGAACATTTTCACGATGTCCGCTGTAAAAACGAATTGGTGACGGCGAAAACGCAAACAAACAGCAAAAAGGTTCCTTTGAATTGGTGGACCTATCATCAGCGAATCATTCAGACAGTGGCCTTTAGAATCCTTGAAGGATCCATCGAAAACGACCCGAAGTTTGGTCGTGGTACTGTCTGGCTTCAACACAGCGTGGTGAGGTAAGTAGAAAACGTTAGGGCTGTTAATTTCCGAAGTAGGAACTTTTGTCATGTGTCCTAAAGCCAAATATTCGTCTAAAAACGAGGAATAAGTTTCGAAGAAGATTTTGTTGTTGGAAAACTTCTTTTCCATAGATTTAAGTCGCGAAAGAGCCCCGTTAAATGAATCAGCAAACTTTGGAGTTGATTTGAAAGGAAGGTCAACTACATACTTTCCGTTTGAGTCGCGGCGATGAGTCCGAACAAAGTGGTCTTCAATCTCCTGATCTTCTTTAGAGACTATTGATTTGGGATCAACTTCTTCTATCGTCCAAAACGCTTGAAGGATTGAGTCTACATCCAGAGTGACGGGGTGCGATAGAATTTTGGAATGATTGATAGAAGGTAACTGTCCAGCTAACACCCAACCAAAGATTGTTTTTTGTGCTATAGGGTAGCCCTTTTTACTATAAACGACACCTCCGAGTAGGATTTCCCAAACCTTATCAGCTCCTAGCAAAATGTCGACGGATGATGATTTGTAGAAAGAAGGATCGGCCAATTCCAACTGGGTTAAATGGTCCCAATCATCAACGTTGAATGAAGTTGTTGGTAAGTTTGAGGTCACGCTTGATAAAATGTATGTATTGACTGAAATACTAAATAAATCAGAGCGTGAAGCTATTACCAAAGATAAAAGGCCTCTGGATTTACCAGCGCTGGTAGATCCAATACCACTTATAGGTATACGAGCGTTTCTTCGTTTGAGCCCAAGCCGTTGAGCACAAGACTCTGTAACAAAAGAAACCTGTGAGCCTGAGTCTATGAGGATCCGAACATTTCGATATACACCATGTATATCTTGGACCTTCCCAATAGCAGTTGGAAGTAGAGTCTGGGGAACATAAGCAACGACGTTTAGCGAATGGTTGTTTAAAATAACTGCGTTTGAAGTGGAAGCAGTGTTTGAGTTAGCTTGTGGAATGAATTCTCGAATTGGGCCTCCATTGAACGAATTGCTAACCGATGTGTTAGCAGGATGAATTTCCTTATGGTTTACGTACACCGAATCGTCGTGCACTAAACTATGGTGGCGAGATTTGCAGACCGAGCACCGAAATTTGGATGAGCATCGATTTGAAGAATGGCCAGGTCGCAAACAATTAAAACAAACCCTTTTAGATTTAACGAAATCTCTTCGAAAATTAACTTTCATATCAAGAAAGTCTGGGCATTGTGAAAGCCCATGAGATCCACTGCATCTTATACATGAGGATGTAGTTGTGTGCATGGTTTTTACTACGGAATTCTTCGACCTTTGGTTTTCACGGGGGCTTGTGTGGGCACTTTCGAGTGCATCACAACGACGTTCTAAAAATTCTAGAAACTCGGTTATCGAAGGGTTGTCTACGGTAGAGCTGTCTTCTGACCATGCCTTACGAGTTTCCGAGTCCAGTTTATTAAGCAAGAGATAAATAACCCAAGGGTCCCTATTCAGTGAATCTATTGCTGTGAGACCTCTCACTATTTCGTCCGCACCGTTCGAAATTTTCCGTAATTGATTTATATTAGAAACATTTGTGGTTGGTAGTTCCATGAAAGTTTTTATGTACCCATTTATAATATAGCGAGGACGATCCAATCGCTTCACCAATCTGTCCCATGCTTCCTCGTAGGTAGAGTTGGTAAGCGGCAGATGATTGAGAAGTCCTAACGCAGTGCTACGAAGAGAAGACTTTAGGAAGAGGTACTTCTGAATCGCAGACAAGTTTGTTTTATCATGAACGGCACTTTTGAACATATCCCTAAAGGATGGCCATTCATGATATTCTCCGGAAAAGGGTTCTATATGAATTTTCGGAAGAAAGAAATCTGATTTAGCCACCGATGAATGCGATTTTCCTAATGTATCAAGTAGAATCTTCTGCTGTTCAGCTAGCTGGCCTACGACGTCCCTGCTCTTTTCTAATGTCTCCCTTTCTCTAATCGAAGACACAAGAATAGATTGCACCATCAGAAACTTCATCTCAAATTCATCATAATCGGGAGCAGGATCTACGTAACCTTCCTCTTCCGCGAAATCGTACATACAAGTTTGAGAGGCATTGAATTCGTCCCATAAACCTGTTGCTCTAGACAAGCGTACGTCCAAATCACCTAATGAAATCCTATCGTCAATAGATTCAGTAAACTTCACGAGCTTGGTCAAGGAAGCTTTGAGATGACCACGAGTTGATCGAAGAGCCGCAAGAGAAGGTGCATCAGGCATTTTTATAAGGAGAGAAATCTTTGAAAAATGAAACCAAACCAAGCTCTAATTAATTGCACCAATCTATGAGAAAGTTGTTAATGATTGTCGATATTTTTTAAAACTTTCTATCAACACCAGCAAAGCGAACACGTGAACAAAATATTCTTGGAGCAGCGAAAAAAACACGTGGAAGTGCAAAATTAATTTTTCCTCAAGAAACTGTAGAAACACGAAAATAGTTTCATCCAAAAATAATTTTTGTAGCGCGAATGATTCAATTAATTTATGCCAAATTGCAGCACAACAAGCAAAGTAACGAAGACGTCGATAATCCTATGGAGCAGCGAAGAACACGTGGAATTCTAGTCACGAAAATCACCTCTAGTTGAATCAGCGAAATCCAAAAAACAGTTTTTTAATACAGGCAAAAAATGATCAGATTTAAATTTTAATTCAAATGGACTGTAGCTCGAATTGTGGTAAAAATCCACAAAATCCGGCTCGATTTGGACCAAAAAATGTATAGAAACGAAAGAAAAGCCAATTACACCAGGTAATAAACGAGATAAAAATATACAGCAACAAAAAGAAAAACCGCGAAGGTTACCACGTTATAATAATTTATTAATAAGATATTACCCTGTGTCTGGTCGAAATCCAAATGACCGAGAAATAATTAATTTTTAACGATAAGCCTTTACAAGAACAATAAGTATAACACTTAACAAATTTGAGAGAGCATGAACAGCTGATGATATACAAATGATACAAATTTACAGCTTTGCCCTTGAAATTATATACATTTTCATAAATAGGCAAATAAGATAAACGAACGAATAACAAAAAAAAAAAAACAAGATAAAGACAACGAATAATAAATTATTGTTGAGCCCATTCTCAAACAATAATGATAATGATAATGATAATGATAATGATAATGATAATGATAATGATAATGATAATGATAATGATAATGATAATGATAATGATAATGATAATGATAATGATAATGATAATGATAATGATAATGATAATGATAATGATAATGATAATGATAATGATAATGATAATGATAATGATAATGATAATGATAATGATAATGATAATGATAATGATAATGATAATGATAATGATAATGATAATGATAATGATAATGATAATGATAATGATAATGATAATGATAATGATAATGATAATGATAATGATAATGATAATGATAATGATAATGATAATGATAATGATAATGATAATGATAATGATAATGATAATGATAATGATAATGATAATGATAATGATAATGATAATGATAATGATAATGATAATGATAATGATAATGATAATGATAATGATAATGATAATGATAATGATAATGATAATGATAATGATAATGATAATGATAATGATAATGATAATGATAATGATAATGATAATGATAATGATAATGATAATGATAATGATAATGATAATGATAATGATAATGATAATGATAATGATAATGATAATGATAATGATAATGATAATGATAATGATAATGATAATGATAATGATAATGATAATGATAATGATAATGATAATGATAATGATAATGATAATGATAATGATAATGATAATGATAATGATAATGATAATGATAATGATAATGATAATGATAATGATAATGATAATGATAATGATAATGATAATGATAATGATAATGATAATGATAATGATAATGATAATGATAATGATAATGATAATGATAATGATAATGATAATGATAATGATAATGATAATGATAATGATAATGATAATGATAATGATAATGATAATGATAATGATAATGATAATGATAATGATAATGATAATGATAATGATAATGATAATGATAATGATAATGATAATGATAATGATAATGATAATGATAATGATAATGATAATGATAATGATAATGATAATGATAATGATAATGATAATGATAATGATAATGATAATGATAATGATAATGATAATGATAATGATAATGATAATGATAATGATAATGATAATGATAATGATAATGATAATGATAATGATAATGATAATGATAATGATAATGATAATGATAATGATAATGATAATGATAATGATAATGATAATGATAATGATAATGATAATGATAATGATAATGATAATGATAATGATAATGATAATGATAATGATAATGATAATGATAATGATAATGATAATGATAATGATAATGATAATGATAATGATAATGATAATGATAATGATAATGATAATGATAATGATAATGATAATGATAATGATAATGATAATGATAATGATAATGATAATGATAATGATAATGATAATGATAATGATAATGATAATGATAATGATAATGATAATGATAATGATAATGATAATGATAATGATAATGATAATGATAATGATAATGATAATGATAATGATAATGATAATGATAATGATAATGATAATGATAATGATAATGATAATGATAATGATAATGATAATGATAATGATAATGATAATGATAATGATAATGATAATGATAATGATAATGATAATGATAATGATAATGATAATGATAATGATAATGATAATGATAATGATAATGATAATGATAATGATAATGATAATGATAATGATAATGATAATGATAATGATAATGATAATGATAATGATAATGATAATGATAATGATAATGATAATGATAATGATAATGATAATGATAATGATAATGATAATGATAATGATAATGATAATGATAATGATAATGATAATGATAATGATAATGATAATGATAATGATAATGATAATGATAATGATAATGATAATGATAATGATAATGATAATGATAATGATAATGATAATGATAATGATAATGATAATGATAATGATAATGATAATGATAATGATAATGATAATGATAATGATAATGATAATGATAATGATAATGATAATGATAATGATAATGATAATGATAATGATAATGATAATGATAATGATAATGATAATGATAATGATAATGATAATGATAATGATAATGATAATGATAATGATAATGATAATGATAATGATAATGATAATGATAATGATAATGATAATGATAATGATAATGATAATGATAATGATAATGATAATGATAATGATAATGATAATGATAATGATAATGATAATGATAATGATAATGATAATGATAATGATAATGATAATGATAATGATAATGATAATGATAATGATAATGATAATGATAATGATAATGATAATTATAATGATAATGATAATGATAATGATAATGATAATGATAATGATAATGATAATGATAATGATAATGATAATGATAATGATAATGATAATGATAATGATAATGATAATGATAATGATAATGATAATGATAATGATAATGATAATGATAATGATAATGATAATGATAATGATAATGATAATGATAATGATAATGATAATGATAATGATAATGATAATGATAATGATAATGATAATGATAATGATAATGATAATGATAATGATAATGATAATGATAATGATAATGATAATGATAATGATAATGATAATGATAATGATAATGATAATGATAATGATAATGATAATGATAATGATAATGATAATGATAATGATAATGATAATGATAATGATAATGATAATGATAATGATAATGATAATGATAATGATAATGATAATGATAATGATAATGATAATGATAATGATAATGATAATGATAATGATAATGATAATGATAATGATAATGATAATGATAATGATAATGATAATGATAATGATAATGATAATGATAATGATAATGATAATGATAATGATAATGATAATGATAATGATAATGATAATGATAATGATAATGATAATGATAATGATAATGATAATGATAATGATAATGATAATGATAATGATAATGATAATGATAATGATAATGATAATGATAATGATAATGATAATGATAATGATAATGATAATGATAATGATAATGATAATGATAATGATAATGATAATGATAATGATAATGATAATGATAATGATAATGATAATGATAATGATAATGATAATGATAATGATAATGATAATGATAATGATAATGATAATGATAATGATAATGATAATGATAATGATAATGATAATGATAATGATAATGATAATGATAATGATAATGATAATGATAATGATAATGATAATGATAATGATAATGATAATGATAATGATAATGATAATGATAATGATAATGATAATGATAATGATAATGATAATGATAATGATAATGATAATGATAATGATAATGATAATGATAATGATAATGATAATGATAATGATAATGATAATGATAATGATAATGATAATGATAATGATAATGATAATGATAATGATAATGATAATGATAATGATAATGATAATGATAATGATAATGATAATGATAATGATAATGATAATGATAATGATAATGATAATGATAATGATAATGATAATGATAATGATAATGATAATGATAATGATAATGATAATGATAATGATAATGATAATGATAATGATAATGATAATGATAATGATAATGATAATGATAATGATAATGATAATGATAATGATAATGATAATGATAATGATAATGATAATGATAATGATAATGATAATGATAATGATAATGATAATGATAATGATAATGATAATGATAATGATAACGATAATGATAATGATAATGATAATGATAATGATAATGATAATGATAATGATAATGATAATGATAATGATAATGATAATGATAATGATAATGATAATGATAATGATAATGATAATGATAATGATAATGATAATGATAATGATAATGATAATGATAATGATAATGATAATGATAATGATAATGATAATGATAATGATAATGATAATGATAATGATAATGATAATGATAATGATAATGATAATGATAATGATAATGATAATGATAATGATAATGATAATGATAATGATAATGATAATGATAATGATAATGATAATGATAATGATAATGATAATGATAATGATAATGATAATGATAATGATAATGATAATGATAATGATAATGATAATGATAATGATAATGATAATGATAATGATAATGATAATGATAATGATAATGATAATGATAATGATAATGATAATGATAATGATAATGATAATGATAATGATAATGATAATGATAATGATAATGATAATGATAATGATAATGATAATGATAATGATAATGATAATGATAATGATAATGATAATGATAATGATAATGATAATGATAATGATAATTGTATAGAAACGAAAGAAAAGCCAATTACACCAGGTAATAAACGAGATAAAAATATGCAGCAACAAAAAGAAGAACCGCGAAGGTTACCACGTTATAATAATTTATTAATAAGATATTACCCTGTGTCTGGTCGAAATCCAAATGACCGAGAAATAATTAATTTTTAACGATAAGCCTTTACAAGAACAATAAGTATAACACTTAACAAATTTGAGAGAGCATGAACAGCTGATGATATACAAATGATACAAATTTACAGCTTTGCCCTTGAAATTATATACATTTTCATAAATAGGCAAATAAGATAAACGAACGAATAACAAAAAAAAAAAAAACAAGATAAAGACAACGAATAATAAATTATTGTTGAGCCCATTCTCAAACATTCCGCCGCCCCTGGAACAACGTTTCAGCATACGGGTAGGATGGCCAGCTTATGAATGGGTCGTACGAGGTTGCCATTGGATGTTCTCAAGGTGACAACACGGACATGACCATCTTCGCCCGGATGAAGTTCGACGACTCTGCCCATTGCCCATTTGCCTGGGTGTAAATTCGATTCTTTAATTACGACGAGATCATTGAGTTTAACATCAGGCTGTATATGTTGCCATTTTGGACGATTCTGAAGAGATGTTAGATACTCCGTCTTCCAGCGCTTCCAGTACCCTTGGATCTTCGATTGTAAATTTTGCCAGCATGATAAGCGATTTGTGGGCATATCCAAACTCGGCTCTGGGACAGCAGCATAAGATTCACCTAGAAAGAAATGAGCAGGTGTTAGAGGATCTAAGTCAGAATCGGAGATTTGGCACAACGGTCGCGAATTAAGCATTGCTTCGATTTGCGTCAGGAGGGTATAAAATTCTTCGAATGTAAGATTGTCTGTTCCGATCACCCGTCGAAGGTGCTGTTTAACAGACTTTACCCCTGCCTCCCACAAACCGCCGAAATGTGGTGCCGAAGGGGGGTTGAAGTGCCAGAAAATACGATAACGAGCTAAGGATTCCGCAACGATTGTATTATGGTGTTCGGAAAGCACAAGGTCATGCATTTCTGATAGAGACCGAGCAGCTCCTCGAAAGTTTGTCCCGTTGTCGGAATACATGTTTGACGGTTTTCCACGGCGCGCTACAATTCGACGAAAAGCGGCCAGAAATGCATCGGTCGTTAAGTCACTGACGAGTTCGAGGTGAATTGCTTTAGACACTAGACACACAAACAATGATATATAGCACTTCGAAAATGTTGATTTGCGACCCGATTTCGTTCTTAGAGTGAATGGACCGGCGTAATCACAACCACAATGCGCGAACGGTCTCCTAGTGAGGATTCGTTGCGAAGGAAGGTTGCCCATTTGCTGTGTTATCGTAGCCTTACGCTGTCGAAAACACTTTACACAGTCATGGGTTATTTTTCGAAGGAGATTGCGGCATCCGATAACCCAATATTCTTGCCTAATCAAAGCGAAAAGAGTTGATACACCTGGGTGTAGAAATCGAATGTGTGAATCAACGAGAATGAGTTTTGTAACAATATGTTCCTTTGGCAAGATTATCGGATGTTTTGCATTAAAAGAAATGTCCGCATTTTCAATTCTTCCACCGACGCGAAGAATATTTTCACTATCTAAGAACGGGGATAAGTCGGCTATTTTACAATTCTTTCCAAAAAATCCATGTTTTTTATAAAATTTTATAAATTCACCGAAATACCGATCTTGTAACCATCTTACTATTCGATTTTTAGCACTGAAAATCTCAGTTGGGTTGAACAGAGGTGAGAGATGTTTAATTCCACGACAACGATCAATAACACGGTTGATTTGGGCAACAGTTCTTACTAAAATATTCCACGACGATATTCGACTCGAGAGAATTTCGAAAGGATGGTCTTCGTAGGTTGTAAGATACGATGCTGGTGGATGTTTCTTCTCCTCAACTGTGCAGTGTGGATCATCTTCAACGTCCAATATTATAGGCCAATGTTCGGAACCTTTTCGAAGCCAATGGGGACCTGTCCACCAAAGGGGGTGTTCGAGTAGCTGTGATGGCGAGATGCCACGCGATGCACAATCGGCTGGGTTGCATTCTGACCTAACATGAAACCATCTGTTTCTTGGAATTGTGTTGAGAATCTCCGACGTACGATTTCCTACGAAAATATTCCAACGACGAGGAGGAGAAGACAACCAAGATAAGACTATCTTCGAATCAGACCAGGCATATACGTCAGAAAAGGTGATATTTAAGGCAGCTTGAACGGATACGAGCAACCTAGCGAGGAGAAGGGCTCCACAAAGCTCCAACCTTGGGATGCTGAGTTGTTTTAATGGAGCAACACGAGATTTTGAAGCAACAATATTGGTGACATAAGTTCCATCAGGTAACCGATAACGCGAATATATTACCGCAGCGTACGCGGATGCAGATGCATCGGAGAATCCGTGTAATTCGAAGGAAGCGTTTGCAATACCAATTGTTCGACTTATATTGATTTTGGTAAGAATCGAAAGTTCATTGCGATAGCTACTCCACTTAGTCGATATTGTACTTGGAATTTCCTCATCCCAGTCCAACTTCCTATGCCACAACTCTTGAAAGAGAATTTTCAGCAAAACGACCGTAGGAGTTAGAAACCCGAGGGGGTCAAATATACGTGCAACGTCGCGAAGGATTTGGCGTTTTGTTATCGGCTCGTTGGGAGTATAACTTAAACGAAAACTAAATAAATCATGCTTCGAATTCCAATAAAGACCGAGAACTTTGGTCCACGTGTCCGCGTCAGAGTCTAAGGAAACATTCGAACTACCGGCAGGATGATTGTTTGGAAGAAGCTCATCACAATTGCTCTCCCATTTGCTGAGATGCATACCGCATTTTGAAAGCAGTTCAGTTAGAGTTTTTTGTTTAAATAACGCTTCACTTAAGGTATCACCGCCCGAAACCACGTCGTCAACGTAAAAGTCATTTAGCACTATATCCGCGGCGACTGGAAATTCATCTTTATAGTCTTTTGCAAGTTGTTCTAACACCCGAACCGACAAAAATGGAGCACAAGACGTTCCGTATGTCACTGTGCGTAAACGAAAATGTTCTAAAGGTTCCGAGGGAGACCTTCGCCAGACTATGCGTTGGTAATCCGAATCTTTATCCGACACCCAAATTTGGCGGAACATTTTCACGATGTCCGCTGTAAAAACGAATTGGTGACGGCGAAAACGCAAACAAACAGCAAAAAGGTTCCTTTGAATTGGTGGACCTATCATCAGCGAATCATTCAGACAGTGGCCTTTAGAATCCTTGAAGGATCCATCGAAAACGACCCGAAGTTTGGTCGTGGTACTGTCTGGCGGTAAGTAGAAAACGTTAGGGCTGTTAATTTCCGAAGTAGGAACTTTTGTCATGTGTCCTAAAGCCAAATATTCGTCTAAAAACGAGGAATAAGTTTCGAAGAAGATTTTGTTGTTGGAAAACTTCTTTTCCATAGATTTAAGTCGCGAAAGAGCCCCGTTAAATGAATCAGCAAACTTTGGAGTTGATTTGAAAGGAAGGTCAACTACATACTTTCCGTTTGAGTCGCGGCGATGAGTCCGAACAAAGTGGTCTTCAATCTCCTGATCTTCTTTAGAGACTATTGATTTGGGATCAACTTCTTCTATCGTCCAAAACGCTTGAAGGATTGAGTCTACATCCAGAGTGACGGGGTGCGATAGAACTTTGGAATGATTGATAGAAGGTAACTGTCCAGCTAACACCCAACCAAAGATTGTTTTTTGTGCTATAGGGTAGCCCTTTTTACTATAAACGACACCTCCGAGTAGGATTTCCCAAACCTTATCAGCTCCTAGCAAAATGTCGACGGATGATGATTTGTAGAAAGAAGGATCGGCCAATTCCAACTGGGTTAAATGGTCCCAATCATCAACGTTGAATGAAGTTGTTGGTAAGTTTGAGGTCACGCTTGATAAAATGTATGTATTGACTGAAATACTAAATAAATCAGAGCGTGAAGCTATTACCAAAGATAAAAGGCCTCTGGATTTACCAGCGCTGGTAGATCCAATACCACTTATAGGTATACGAGCGTTTCTTCGTTTGAGCCCAAGCCGTTGAGCACAAGACTCTGTAACAAAAGAAACCTGTGAGCCTGAGTCTATGAGGATCCGAACATTTCGATATACACCATGTATATCTTGGACCTTCCCAATAGCAGTTGGAAGTAGAGTCTGGGGAACATAAGCAACGACGTTTAGCGAATGGTTGTTTAAAATAACTGCGTTTGAAGTGGAAGCAGTGTTTGAGTTAGCTTGTGGAATGAATTCTCGAATTGGGCCTCCATTGAACGAATTGCTAACCGATGTGTTAGCAGGATGAATTTCCTTATGGTTTACGTACACCGAATCGTCGTGCACTAAACTATGGTGGCGAGATTTGCAGACCGAGCACCGAAATTTGGATGAGCATCGATTTGAAGAATGGCCAGGTCGCAAACAATTAAAACAAACCCTTTTAGATTTAACGAAATCTCTTCGAAAATTAACTTTCATATCAAGAAAGTCTGGGCATTGTGAAAGCCCATGAGATCCACTGCATCTTATACATGAGGATGTAGTTGTGTGCATGGTTTTTACTACGGAATTCTTCGACCTTTGGTTTTCACGGGAGCTTGTGTGGGCACTTTCGAGTGCATCACAACGACGTTCTAAAAATTCTAGAAACTCGGTTATCGAAGGGTTGTCTACGGTAGAGCTGTCTTCTGACCATGCCTTACGAGTTTCCGAGTCCAGTTTATTAAGCAAGAGATAAATAACCCAAGGGTCCCTATTCAGTGAATCTATTGCTGTGAGACCTCTCACTATTTCGTCCGCACCGTTCGAAATTTTCCGTAATTGATTTATATTAGAAACATTTGTGGTTGGTAGTTCCATGAAAGTTTTTATGTACCCATTTATAATATAGCGAGGACGATCCAATCGCTTCACCAATCTGTCCCATGCTTCCTCGTAGGTAGAGTTGGTAAGCGGCAGATGATTGAGAAGTCCTAACGCAGTGCTACGAAGAGAAGACTTTAGGAAGAGGTACTTCTGAATCGCAGACAAGTTTGTTTTATCATGAACGGCACTTTTGAACATATCCCTAAAGGATGGCCATTCATGATATTCTCCGGAAAAGGGTTCTATATGAATTTTCGGAAGAAAGAAATCTGATTTAGCCACCGATGAATGCGATTTTCCTAATGTATCAAGTAGAATCTTCTGCTGTTCAGCTAGCTGGCCTACGACGTCCCTGCTCTTTTCTAATGTCTCCCTTTCTCTAATCGAAGACACAAGAATAGATTGCACCATCAGAAACTTCATCTCAACTTCATCATAATCGGGAGCAGGATCTACGTAACCTTCCTCTTCCGCGAAATCGTACATACAAGTTTGAGAGGCATTGAATTCGTCCCATAAACCTGTTGCTCTAGACAAGCGTACGTCCAAATCACCTAATGAAATCCTATCGTCAATAGATTCAGTAAACTTCACGAGCTTGGTCAAGGAAGCTTTCAGATGACCACGAGTTGATCGAAGAGCCGCAAGAGAAGGTGCATCAGGCATTTTTATAAGGAGAGAAATCTTTGAAAAATGAAACCAAACCAAGCTCTAATTAATTGCACCAATCTATGAGAAAGTTGTTAATGATTGTCGATATTTTTTAAAACTTTCTATCAACACCAGCAAAGCGAACACGTGAACAAAATATTCTTGGAGCAGCGAAAAAAACACGTGGAAGTGCAAAATTAATTTTTCCTCAAGAAACTGTAGAAACACGAAAATAGTTTCATCCAAAAATAATTTTTGTAGCGCGAATGATTCAATTAATTTATGCCAAATTGCAGCACAACAAGCAAAGTAACGAAGACGTCGATAATCCTATGGAGCAGCGAAGAACACGTGGAATTCTAGTCACGAAAATCACCTCTAGTTGAATCAGCGAAATCCAAAAAACAGTTTTTTAATAAAGGCACAAAATGATCAGATTTAAATTTTAATTCAAATGGACTGTAGCTCGAATTGTGGTAAAAATCCACAAAATCCGGCTCGATTTGGACCAAAAAATGTATAGAAACGAAAGAAAAGCCAATTACACCAGGTAATAAACGAGATAAAAATATGCAGCAACAAAAAGAAAAACCGCGAAGGTTACCACGTTATAATAATTTATTAATAAGATATTACCCTGTGTCTGGTCGAAATCCAAATGACCGAGAAATAATTAATTTTTAACGATAAGCCTTTACAAGAACAATAAGTATAACACTTAACAAATTTGAGAGAGCATGAACAGCTGATGATATACAAATGATACAAATTTACAGCTTTGCCCTTGAAATTATATACATTTTCATAAATAGGCAAATAAGATAAACGAACGAATAACAAAAAAAAAAACAAGATAAAGACAACGAATAATAAATTATTGTTGAGCCCATTCTCAAACAATAATGATAATGATAATGATAATGATAATGATAATGATAATGATAATGATAATGATAATGATAATGATAATGATAATGATAATGATAATGATAATGATAATGATAATGATAATGATAATGATAATGATAATGATAATGATAATGATAATGATAATGATAATGATAATGATAATGATAATGATAATGATAATGATAATGATAATGATAATGATAATGATAATGATAATGATAATGATAATGATAATGATAATGATAATGATAATGATAATGATAATGATAATGATAATGATAATGATAATGATAATGATAATGATAATGATAATGATAATGATAATGATAATGATAATGATAATGATAATGATAATGATAATGATAATGATAATGATAATGATAATGATAATGATAATGATAATGATAATGATAATGATAATGATAATGATAATGATAATGATAATGATAATGATAATGATAATGATAATGATAATGATAATGATAATGATAATGATAATGATAATGATAATGATAATGATAATGATAATGATAATGATAATGATAATGATAATGATAATGATAATGATAATGATAATGATAATGATAATGATAATGATAATGATAATGATAATGATAATGATAATGATAATGATAATGATAATGATAATGATAATGATAATGATAATGATAATGATAATGATAATGATAATGATAATGATAATGATAATGATAATGATAATGATAATGATAATGATAATGATAATGATAATGATAATGATAATGATAATGATAATGATAATGATAATGATAATGATAATGATAATGATAATGATAATGATAATGATAATGATAATGATAATGATAATGATAATGATAATGATAATGATAATGATAATGATAATGATAATGATAATGATAATGATAATGATAATGATAATGATAATGATAATGATAATGATAATGATAATGATAATGATAATGATAATGATAATGATAATGATAATGATAATGATAATGATAATGATAATGATAATGATAATGATAATGATAATGATAATGATAATGATAATGATAATGATAATGATAATGATAATGATAATGATAATGATAATGATAATGATAATGATAATGATAATGATAATGATAATGATAATGATAATGATAATGATAATGATAATGATAATGATAATGATAATGATAATGATAATGATAATGATAATGATAATGATAATGATAATGATAATGATAATGATAATGATAATGATAATGATAATGATAATGATAATGATAATGATAATGATAATGATAATGATAATGATAATGATAATGATAATGATAATGATAATGATAATGATAATGATAATGATAATGATAATGATAATGATAATGATAATGATAATGATAATGATAATGATAATGATAATGATAATGATAATGATAATGATAATGATAATGATAATGATAATGATAATGATAATGATAATGATAATGATAATGATAATGATAATGATAATGATAATGATAATGATAATGATAATGATAATGATAATGATAATGATAATGATAATGATAATGATAATGATAATGATAATGATAATGATAATGATAATGATAATGATAATGATAATGATAATGATAATGATAATGATAATGATAATGATAATGATAATGATAATGATAATGATAATGATAATGATAATGATAATGATAATGATAATGATAATGATAATGATAATGATAATGATAATGATAATGATAATGATAATGATAATGATAATGATAATGATAATGATAATGATAATGATAATGATAATGATAATTATAATGATAATGATAATGATAATGATAATGATAATGATAATGATAATGATAATGATAATGATAATGATAATGATAATGATAATGATAATGATAATGATAATGATAATGATAATGATAATGATAATGATAATGATAATGATAATGATAATGATAATGATAATGATAATGATAATGATAATGATAATGATAATGATAATGATAATGATAATGATAATGATAATGATAATGATAATGATAATGATAATGATAATGATAATGATAATGATAATGATAATGATAATGATAATGATAATGATAATGATAATGATAATGATAATGATAATGATAATGATAATGATAATGATAATGATAATGATAATGATAATGATAATGATAATGATAATGATAATGATAATGATAATGATAATGATAATGATAATGATAATGATAATGATAATGATAATGATAATGATAATGATAATGATAATGATAATGATAATGATAATGATAATGATAATGATAATGATAATGATAATGATAATGATAATGATAATGATAATGATAATGATAATGATAATGATAATGATAATGATAATGATAATGATAATGATAATGATAATGATAATGATAATGATAATGATAATGATAATGATAATGATAATGATAATGATAATGATAATGATAATGATAATGATAATGATAATGATAATGATAATGATAATGATAATGATAATGATAATGATAATGATAATGATAATGATAATGATAATGATAATGATAATGATAATGATAATGATAATGATAATGATAATGATAATGATAATGATAATGATAATGATAATGATAATGATAATGATAATGATAATGATAATGATAATGATAATGATAATGATAATGATAATGATAATGATAATGATAATGATAATGATAATGATAATGATAATGATAATGATAATGATAATGATAATGATAATGATAATGATAATGATAATGATAATGATAATGATAATGATAATGATAATGATAATGATAATGATAATGATAATGATAATGATAATGATAATGATAATGATAATGATAATGATAATGATAATGATAATGATAATGATAATGATAATGATAATGATAATGATAATGATAATGATAATGATAATGATAATGATAATGATAATGATAATGATAATGATAATGATAATGATAATGATAATGATAATGATAATGATAATGATAATGATAATGATAATGATAATGATAATGATAATGATAATGATAATGATAATGATAATGATAATGATAATGATAATGATAATGATAATGATAATGATAATGATAATGATAATGATAATGATAATGATAATGATAATGATAATGATAATGATAATGATAATGATAATGATAATGATAATGATAATGATAATGATAATGATAATGATAATGATAATGATAATGATAATGATAATGATAATGATAATGATAATGATAATGATAATGATAATGATAATGATAATGATAATGATAATGATAATGATAATGATAATGATAATGATAATGATAATGATAATGATAATGATAATGATAATGATAATGATAATGATAATGATAATGATAATGATAATGATAATGATAATGATAATGATAATGATAATGATAATGATAATGATAATGATAATGATAATGATAATGATAATGATAATGATAATGATAATGATAATGATAATGATAATGATAATGATAATGATAATGATAATGATAATGATAATGATAATGATAATGATAATGATAATGATAATGATAATGATAATGATAATGATAATGATAATGATAATGATAATGATAATGATAATGATAATGATAATGATAATGATAATGATAATGATAATGATAATGATAATGATAATGATAATGATAATGATAATGATAATGATAATGATAATGATAATGATAATGATAATGATAATGATAATGATAATGATAATGATAATGATAATGATAATGATAATGATAATGATAATGATAATGATAATGATAATGATAATGATAATGATAATGATAATGATAATGATAATGATAATGATAATGATAATGATAATGATAATGATAATGATAATGATAATGATAATGATAATGATAATGATAATGATAATGATAATGATAATGATAATGATAATGATAATGATAATGATAATGATAATGATAATGATAATGATAATGATAATGATAATGATAATGATAATGATAATGATAATGATAATGATAATGATAATGATAATGATAATGATAATGATAATGATAATGATAATGATAATGATAATGATAATGATAATGATAATGATAATGATAATGATAATGATAATGATAATGATAATGATAATGATAATGATAATGATAATGATAATGATAATGATAATGATAATGATAATGATAATGATAATGATAATGATAATGATAATGATAATGATAATGATAATGATAATGATAATGATAATGATAATGATAATGATAATGATAATGATAATGATAATGATAATGATAATGATAATGATAATGATAATGATAATGATAATGATAATGATAATGATAATGATAATGATAATGATAATGATAATGATAATGATAATGATAATGATAATGATAATGATAATGATAATGATAATGATAATGATAATGATAATGATAATGATAATGATAATGATAATGATAATGATAATGATAATGATAATGATAATGATAATGATAATGATAATGATAATGATAATGATAATGATAATGATAATGATAATGATAATGATAATGATAATGATAATGATAATGATAATGATAATGATAATGATAATGATAATGATAATGATAATGATAATGATAATGATAATGATAATGATAATGATAATGATAATGATAATGATAATGATAATGATAATGATAATGATAATGATAATGATAATGATAATGATAATGATAATGATAATGATAATGATAATGATAATGATAATGATAATGATAATGATAATGATAATGATAATGATAATGATAATGATAATGATAATGATAATGATAATGATAATGATAATGATAATGATAATGATAATGATAATGATAATGATAATGATAATGATAATGATAATGATAATGATAATGATAATGATAATGATAATGATAATGATAATGATAATGATAATGATAATGATAATGATAATGATAATGATAATGATAATGATAATGATAATGATAATGATAATGATAATGATAATGATAATGATAATGATAATGATAATGATAATGATAATGATAATGATAATGATAATGATAATGATAATGATAATGATAATGATAATGATAATGATAATGATAATGATAATGATAATGATAATGATAATGATAATGATAATGATAATGATAATGATAATGATAATGATAATGATAATGATAATGATAATGATAATGATAATGATAATGATAATGATAATGATAATGATAATGATAATGATAATGATAATGATAATGATAATGATAATGATAATGATAATGATAATGATAATGATAATGATAATGATAATGATAATGATAATGATAATGATAATGATAATGATAATGATAATGATAATGATAATGATAATGATAATGATAATGATAATGATAATGATAATGATAATGATAATGATAATGATAATGATAATGATAATGATAATGATAATGATAATGATAATGATAATGATAATGATAATGATAATGATAATGATAATGATAATGATAATGATAATGATAATGATAATGATAATGATAATGATAATGATAATGATAATGATAATGATAATGATAATGATAATGATAATGATAATGATAATGATAATGATAATGATAATGATAATGATAATGATAATGATAATGATAATGATAATGATAATGATAATGATAATGATAATGATAATGATAATGATAATGATAATGATAATGATAATGATAATGATAATGATAATGATAATGATAATGATAATGATAATGATAATGATAATGATAATGATAATGATAATGATAATGATAATGATAATGATAATGATAATGATAATGATAATGATAATGATAATGATAATGATAATGATAATGATAATGATAATGATAATGATAATGATAATGATAATGATAATGATAATGATAATGATAATGATAATGATAATGATAATGATAATGATAATGATAATGATAATGATAATGATAATGATAATGATAATGATAATGATAATGATAATGATAATGATAATGATAATGATAATGATAATGATAATGATAATGATAATGATAATGATAATGATAATGATAATGATAATGATAATGATAATGATAATGATAATGATAATGATAATGATAATGATAATGATAATGATAATGATAATGATAATGATAATGATAATGATAATGATAATGATAATGATAATGATAATGATAATGATAATGATAATGATAATGATAATGATAATGATAATGATAATGATAATGATAATGATAATGATAATGATAATGATAATGATAATGATAATGATAATGATAATGATAATGATAATGATAATGATAATGATAATGATAATGATAATGATAATGATAATGATAATGATAATGATAATGATAATGATAATGATAATGATAATGATAATGATAATGATAATGATAATGATAATGATAATGATAATGATAATGATAATGATAATGATAATGATAATGATAATGATAATGATAATGATAATGATAATGATAATGATAATGATAATGATAATGATAATGATAATGATAATGATAATGATAATGATAATGATAATGATAATGATAATGATAATGATAATGATAATGATAATGATAATGATAATGATAATGATAATGATAATGATAATGATAATGATAATGATAATGATAATGATAATGATAATGATAATGATAATGATAATGATAATGATAATGATAATGATAATGATAATGATAATGATAATGATAATGATAATGATAATGATAATGATAATGATAATGATAATGATAATGATAATGATAATGATAATGATAATGATAATGATAATGATAATGATAATGATAATGATAATGATAATGATAATGATAATGATAATGATAATGATAATGATAATGATAATGATAATGATAATGATAATGATAATGATAATGATAATGATAATGATAATGATAATGATAATGATAATGATAATGATAATGATAATGATAATGATAATGATAATGATAATGATAATGATAATGATAATGATAATGATAATGATAATGATAATGATAATGATAATGATAATGATAATGATAATGATAATGATAATGATAATGATAATGATAATGATAATGATAATGATAATGATAATGATAATGATAATGATAATGATAATGATAATGATAATGATAATGATAATGATAATGATAATGATAATGATAATGATAATGATAATGATAATGATAATGATAATGATAATGATAATGATAATGATAATGATAATGATAATGATAATGATAATGATAATGATAATGATAATGATAATGATAATGATAATGATAATGATAATGATAATGATAATGATAATGATAATGATAATGATAATGATAATGATAATGATAATGATAATGATAATGATAATGATAATGATAATGATAATGATAATGATAATGATAATGATAATGATAATGATAATGATAATGATAATGATAATGATAATGATAATGATAATGATAATGATAATGATAATGATAATGATAATGATAATGATAATGATAATGATAATGATAATGATAATGATAATGATAATGATAATGATAATGATAATGATAATGATAATGATAATGATAATGATAATGATAATGATAATGATAATGATAATGATAATGATAATGATAATGATAATGATAATGATAATGATAATGATAATGATAATGATAATGATAATGATAATGATAATGATAATGATAATGATAATGATAATGATAATGATAATGATAATGATAATGATAATGATAATGATAATGATAATGATAATGATAATGATAATGATAATGATAATGATAATGATAATGATAATGATAATGATAATGATAATGATAATGATAATGATAATGATAATGATAATGATAATGATAATGATAATGATAATGATAATGATAATGATAATGATAATGATAATGATAATGATAATGATAATGATAATGATAATGATAATGATAATGATAATGATAATGATAATGATAATGATAATGATAATGATAATGATAATGATAATGATAATGATAATGATAATGATAATGATAATGATAATGATAATGATAATGATAATGATAATGATAATGATAATGATAATGATAATGATAATGATAATGATAATGATAATGATAATGATAATGATAATGATAATGATAATGATAATGATAATGATAATGATAATGATAATGATAATGATAATGATAATGATAATGATAATGATAATGATAATGATAATGATAATGATAATGATAATGATAATGATAATGATAATGATAATGATAATGATAATGATAATGATAATGATAATGATAATGATAATGATAATGATAATGATAATGATAATGATAATGATAATGATAATGATAATGATAATGATAATGATAATGATAATGATAATGATAATGATAATGATAATGATAATGATAATGATAATGATAATGATAATGATAATGATAATGATAATGATAATGATAATGATAATGATAATGATAATGATAATGATAATGATAATGATAATGATAATGATAATGATAATGATAATGATAATGATAATGATAATGATAATGATAATGATAATGATAATGATAATGATAATGATAATGATAATGATAATGATAATGATAATGATAATGATAATGATAATGATAATGATAATGATAATGATAATGATAATGATAATGATAATGATAATGATAATGATAATGATAATGATAATGATAATGATAATGATAATGATAATGATAATGATAATGATAATGATAATGATAATGATAATGATAATGATAATGATAATGATAATGATAATGATAATGATAATGATAATGATAATGATAATGATAATGATAATGATAATGATAATGATAATGATAATGATAATGATAATGATAATGATAATGATAATGATAATGATAATGATAATGATAATGATAATGATAATGATAATGATAATGATAATGATAATGATAATGATAATGATAATGATAATGATAATGATAATGATAATGATAATGATAATGATAATGATAATGATAATGATAATGATAATGATAATGATAATGATAATGATAATGATAATGATAATGATAATGATAATGATAATGATAATGATAATGATAATGATAATGATAATGATAATGATAATGATAATGATAATGATAATGATAATGATAATGATAATGATAATGATAATGATAATGATAATGATAATGATAATGATAATGATAATGATAATGATAATGATAATGATAATGATAATGATAATGATAATGATAATGATAATGATAATGATAATGATAATGATAATGATAATGATAATGATAATGATAATGATAATGATAATGATAATGATAATGATAATGATAATGATAATGATAATGATAATGATAATGATAATGATAATGATAATGATAATGATAATGATAATGATAATGATAATGATAATGATAATGATAATGATAATGATAATGATAATGATAATGATAATGATAATGATAATGATAATGATAATGATAATGATAATGATAATGATAATGAT
>OV049924.1:274569375-274668598 GCA_920104205.1 Eupeodes latifasciatus | reverse complement strand
AGAGCAGGCCACCACAAAATCGAACCATAAGTTAAGATTGGACGTACTACGGCTGTGTACGTTCATAAAATCATCTTCGACTGAAGTCCCCACTTTTTGCCGAAAGTTTTGCTGCAGGCGTAGAAGGCAACACAGGCCTTCTTAACCCGCACTTCAATATTTCGTTTCCAGTTTAATTTAGGGTCGAGTATAACTCCCAAATATTTTGCACTGGAAGGCAATGAAAGGATTTGACCGTTGAGTCGAGGTAGCGTGAAGGGCGGTACTTTAGTTTTGGTGGTAAAGAGCATCAGTTCAGTTTTACTTTGGTTAACTCCTAGACCACAACTAGTGGCCCAGCTGCTAACTTTCTTCAAAGCTGACTCCGTGATTTCACTAATCACAGAGGTGTACTTTCCTGACACCAATAGCACCAAATCATCCGCATAGGCTACCGCCTTCACTCCACATCTCTCTAATTTAACGAGAATTGTATCCATGATCAGAAGCCACAGAAGAGGCGAAAGGACACCACCCTGGGGTGTTCCCCTACTCACGTGTTTTGTTGCGATTGTATTGCCTAGAGTGGCTTAAATCTTCCTACCACTGAGCATGGAAATAATCCATTCTCGAATGAAGTATTCTACACCGAACTTAACGAGCGATTCTTCTATGGATTCGGTAAGGACGTTGTTAAAAGCACCTTGTATGTCTAAGAAGGTGGCAAGAGTAAATTCTTTATAATGGATTGTTTTTGCTACAGAACGCACTACCTCATGGAGGGCAGTCTCCGTAGATTTGCCCTTAAGATAAGCATGCTGAGAGCTTTCGAGAGGTCGTCCATCTAAGATTTCTCTAATATGGTAATCAAGAATGCGCTCCAAGGTTTTAAGCAGAAAAGATGTTAAGCTTATTGGTCTGAAATCCTTCGCGGATTCGTGACCACGCCTACCTACTTTCGGGATAAAAACTACCTTGACCTGTCTCCACGACATGGGCACATGTTTGAGAAGGAGGCATCCTTTGAAAATTTGTTCCAGCCGTGGAGCTGCCACATCATGCAACTTTTGAAGCATAACTGGCAGTATGCCATCCATGCCTGGGGATTTAGTATATGGAGAGAAAGTATTGATGACCCACAAAATATTTTCTCTGGTTATAACGGAATTGACTTGCTCTACATGATCTACGTTTAGCTCAGCGGTTTCAAGCGGTTCGGGGTTATCACTCTCGCAACCCGGAAAGTGCGTCTTCATCAGTAGCTCAAGAGATTCGGCTGAAGAGGCTGTCCAGGTTCCATCAGGCTTTTTTAGAAATGAAGAATTACAATGTTCCTTCGATAAAACTTTGCTGAGCCTTGCAGAGTTCTTTATGTCTTCGATTGATTGACAGTATTCTCTCCAGCCTTGTCTTTTGGCTGATGACAGGGCTTGCTTGTAAATTTTAAGAGAGTCTTTATACGGTTGGTAAAACTTATGTTTGTGGCAGATATTGAAAATTGTCCTCGTCATTTTCCTAAGGCTGGACAGTTCTTCATTCCACCAAGAAGGAAGGGTTTTACGGCTGTATTTAACTGGGCAAGAGACTCTAAAAGCTTTACTTATAGAAGTTTCAAAGGTTTTCACCTTTGATTTAAGGTCTACGTCTACTATCGATTCTGTGAGATTAGGTAAGTTGCTCAGTTTGGAATTAGCAATTTGACTGAATTTCTTCCAGTCAGTTCTTTTGGGATTTCTATAAGGCGGAGGATTTTTCGACTCGAAATTCATTTGAAAAAGAATCCACTTGTGATCCGAAACTCTCCAATTCTCCACTAATAAATTACGGTTGTTTACTAAAGTAACATCAAGCAAATCCTCCCATCCATCATAATTTTCCGAGTTCGGAAAGACGAAAGTGGGAGTATTGCCTCTGTTACAAATGGTCATATTATGTGCAATAATAAAATCAAAAAGTGACTCGCCTCGTTCGTTGATTTAAGAGCTTCCCCAAAGGGTATGCCGAGCATTCGCGTCGCCTCCGATCAGAAGGTTTGCCTTTTCGATCTTAGCTTTGGTTATGATTTTGCACACCTCCTCCGGAGGTGATGGTGCATTGTGGGCAGAGTAAAAAGAGGCCAGCAGCAAACCCTGTGTATTATTGTCTTCGAATCTGACAACTGTCAGATCAGGAGTGCTAAAATTTGGACATAAAAAACCTTGTTTCTTAGCTATAATACAAGTTCTGGGATTACCTTGGTCTTGATCTGCGGTTTTATAAAAGAGGTCGTATTGGTTGTCTTGGAGGCCTCGCACCTTGAGGCCGTTTATCCACGGTTCTTGGATAACGCCAATGTCGAAGTTTTCCTCCCTAAGGAAAACTCTCAGATTATCTGAAGCACACTTAGAGTGCTTCAGATTAATCTGGACGACCTTCAGCGCGTTTTTTAATTATTATTTTTGGCTGCAGAGCTGGGGCCCGGCAACTCGCTGGGGACCTCGACTCCGCTAACAACATCGCCAACCTCGACGTTGTCATCAGCTTTGTCGGTGTCTGTTCCCTGACTCTGCAGAATTTTAATTTTGGCGTTCCTTATGCCAAAACTAAGTTTATATTCGGCCTTTTTGAGAGCCCCTAGGCTTTCCTCGCTAATCCCCAGAAGGTAAGAGGCGCTGGTCACAGCCCAATCGTGCATGGGGACCAGCGGATTTTGCCTCTGAAGACCGCGGATCAAATCCTGTCCGCTTGGCTTTATGCTCATGAGCGGCAACCAAATGCGAGCCTTCGATTGTCTAGGGATTTCCTTAGCCGGGATAAGCTTGAGCTTCAAGCCCTACCAGTCATTGCTAACCTTAGCAATGCTTTCACTAAGGAAATCCCTAGAAAACCTGTCAGCACACTTGATTACCCTATACCCCCTGAGCATCTCGCCAGAGTCAAAACTAGGGTAGGGGCCCTCACTGTTTGTTATTGTGTATGAAAACACCATCTCAGAGAGCTTGCCCTCGATAGAGTTCCACACGTTCAGCAGACCTTTGCTGTTTGTGGAGAGCTCATCCACAACTGCTACTTGGAGGTCATCCCTGGCAACCTCACTAAGAGTACGCAGTTGCGCTGCTCCAGAAGATGGTGCTTTCCCTGGCTTTGTCCGGCCGTCAAGCTTGCTCTTTTTCTGAGACGGGCAGATCTCTTCCTGAGATCTGTTTCGCTTAACGGCCTTTTCTCGGCTGGCAGGAAGGTTGTTGTATTCATCAACAACCTTTTGGTACTTTATTTTATCTAGGGTGTCCCTCTCATGAATCGCTCCGGTCTCTTCATTCTTGGCAATCTTGGCAAGAATAAAAGAGGCCGTTTTGAAGCGGTTCTTGAGAAGAGCGCCTTCCGATGGGTTTTTGGTTCCTCGAGTTGCACTGCTACTCGAGGGTTTCGGATGTGTCTGCGGTTTAGGAAGCATAGGAGTGCTATGAATAACACTGCCTATACTTCCTGTGGTTTTGGGTTGCTCACAAGTGCTGGAACTACCAGCGCTAAATGAGCTCCCCTTCACGGTCTCCTGGCTGGAGGCCAAGAGTTCATCCTCCAATTCTGCGGATGGTTCTGTGTTAGTAAAGTCAAGTTCGACCATTTTGTTTAAGTTTTAAGAATGTTGGTCCTACGAGTAGGTCGGAAAAAAAGAGGCCAGCCCCGGCAGAGCCGATATACCGGGCTAAGGCAGAAAAATAAGACGGACCCTGCCAAGGCATCCGAATGAGCTCGTTAGCGACTGGTTTGCCCCCCAGCCTTTCATTCTTCGGCATGGATTATGTAAAACGCTCACACCACCACTGAAATTAGGGACCTTGTATCTATGGTCAAATTGCATTGCTAAGGCTTGCTGATTCATAATATGATGAAATATCTTTGGTATCCATTGGATACTTTCACACAAGTTGCTGGATCTGGTGTTTACATAAATCCTGACTACACACGAGTTGAGCAGAGAAAACGTCAAATCTTGTTGCAAATAAGACATGCTATCAAGAAAAAACATCCATCAGCTAATCCTCTGGTCCGTGGTCTCAAACTGCAAATAAACAATAAAACCATAAACACCGCACATGATGGAAAACTTTATTGTGATAATCGAGATGGGATGGAGGTACTGAGAGAGATGTTTGGAGAACTACAACTTGATGAGTATAAAAACAAAAAAAATCAAATCTTTTGGATACTCAAGTCAACTTGTCAACAAAACAAAATCCACGATCAACAAACTTCATGTCAACGTCAACAGCAGCTGTCATTCCAGGGATGTCATCAACTCTGCCATCTAGCAGCCACCATAAAAAACAATGAAAAAGTGTTGCCGTCTGTCAAAAAGCAAGTAGTACCAAAAAAAGTAGTATCGTAAATAGTAGCGAAAAAAATGAAATTATAAATATTAACTTATTAGCTTATAATGTTGCTGGGCTCAGTAACAAATTATTATTTGTAGATTTTTTCAATTTTGTAAAAAAAACATGATATATTTTTTCTGTTTGAAACATTTATAACAAGCGAAAAATTTGAACAGTACTCTAAATATTTCTCTGGATATGAATTGCGTTGGGTATCAGCAGTAGAATCAACTAAATTTGGAAGAGCTAGTGGTGGACTTTTATACGGTTTTAAAAAAGAAAAAATTAACGCTGTTTTTGTAGATGTCAACAATATACCTTGTGTTAAAATACTATGCACAAACTTAACTTTTTATGTATTACCTACGTACCTTAATTGTAATAATTGGGAAAATGACTTTGTTGCGTTAGAAGATGTTTTAAACTTTTCGCTTGTCCAAAATGTTTTGCTTATAGGAGACGTTAACGCGAGAGTTGGCACGAACCAAATTATTCCAGCAAATATCCACCCGAATGCAATACCCGCCGAGTTTCTTGAAACTCGATCCTCTAAAGATAAAACAATTAACAAAAAAGGACGTCTGTTTTTAGATTTATGCCAAAATCATGATCATCCTTAACGGTTGCTACAATCATGATAGAAATGGGGAGTTTACTTTTATAGGGGGAGCGGGAAAATCAGTGATTGACTTTTGTGCGGCATCGGTGGAATGGAGGAATCGTATTTTGTCTTTTAAAGTTGACTCACAGATTTTTTCTGATCACATGCCCTTGATTGTACAATTTACACTAAACAAAACCACAAACTCCAATTACACAGAAATCACCTTACCACCCAAAATTATTTGGAAAGAAAGTCAAAAAGAGAACTACCAAATAAAAATTTTGAATGAACTTCAGAAACTAACTGATACTTCTTTATTTTCCGATACAAGTTCAAGACTAGACTCTCTTTGTAAATGTATAAAAGCTACCACCAATATAAGAAACAACAAAAAAATGTCAACTTCAAACAAAAATGGTTTGATAAAGACTGTTTGAATGCAAGAAATAATTCCTTCGAACTTTTAAATGAAACCAGAAAACAAAACAAAAATTTAAATGAAACAACCACCAAACAGTATATTACAGCAAATAAAGCTTACAAGGATTTGTGCAAATCAAAACGCCAGGAATATTATACATCAGTAGCACATAAACTTTCAAATATCAAAGACAGTAAAAGTTTCTGGAATAATATCAAAGAATTGAAAGGATCTAAGCTTATTTGCGGATCAAACTTGAAAGCAAGTGTTCTAGCCAATTATTTCAAAAATTTACTCAATCCTGATCCAATCTCCAATCATTTTTCTTTTGCGGAACCTTTAATTTTTGACCAAACTCTCGATTGTCAAATTTCAATAATAGAAATCCAAACTGCATTGCATTACGCAGCGAATAACAAAGCGCCAGGCCCAGATAGAATAAGCAATGAGTTTTATAAAAACGCGCCTGTTGATTTTTTGTATGAAATACTTCACCTTTTTAATAATATTTTCAATACCGGAAAGGTTCCACAAGCTTTTCAAGATTATCTGGTCTATCCAATTTTTAAAAAAGGCGATGTTAACCTAGCAGATAATTATAGAGGGATATCGTTTATGAATTCTATTGCGAAGATATTTGCATCTGTACTTCTTAGTCGCATCAACATTTGGATAGCAAATAATGAAGTGCTTAGTGAATACCAATCTGGTTTCCGTAAAGGCTACTCCACAGTTGATAACATTTTCACCTTGAACTCAATTTCGCTGTACAGGGTGGGCCGTAAATAAGTGCACTTAAAAAAAAATTATATTAATACAACTGTAGCGCTTTTAAATGAAATATTTATTTTAAATTATACAAAACGAAATGAATTTTTATTTTTTAAAAATTAAATCATCCAAATATTGTCCATTTCGCCTACAGCACTCTTCCAATCTGACTCTGAGATTTTGGAACAAAAAAGAAGTTTGTACATATTTTTCGTGGACTTTAAAGCTGCTTTCGATTCGATAGACCGACAAGCATTGTTTTACAAACTGTCTCAAAAGGGACTGTCGACGAAACTTCTTTTGGTCCTGAAAAATATGTACAAAAACACTCGCTCAGCGGTTTGGGATGGGATAGATATGTCTGAATGGTTTGAGACTACATCTGGCGTCAAACAAGGTTGTCTTTTAAGTGCAGTTCTCTTTGCTATATTCATTGATGATATATCAATGTATCTACCCGCTGGAATAATTTTTGCAGGTCTAAACGTTAAGGTACTCATGTACGCAGATGACATTGTGCTTTTAGCAGAATCGCCCCAAAGTTTACAACTTATGATAAATAAGCTAGTTGATTTTTGTAGAGCCTGGAAACTAACGGTTAATCTAGAAAAATCTAAAGTAATGATAGTAAGAAATACACAATCAAAACTTAAATTGAATGAAAAGTGGTTCTTTAATGGTGAGGCCATTGAAATTGTGACTGAATACAAATACCTTGGAATACTTTTAAAATCTAATATGAAGTTAACCTCACATCTCGAAAAAAAAATGATAGCATCAAAAAGTATGATTAACGCGTCATGGAAAGATGTTATGAACAGCAAAAATGTACCAACCTCAGCTAAGTACAAGGTATTTGACGCTGTAATGCGCTCTGTTATGTGCTAGGGCTGTCAAATATGGGGCTATCAGTCACACGAAGAAGTAGAAAAACTGCAACGTTATTTTCTCAAACGGCTTTTCTGCCTACCATTCAATATTCCAAACTATGTTCTAGTACTCGAAACCGGCCTTCCTGCTCTGTATATTCATACTCTAAAACTCCACTTTGACTACATCTTGAAAGTACTGGCATATAGACCAAATAGAATTCAATTGTCAATTGCAAAGTACATCATAGATAACAAAGTGGAGTGGATAGGAGAATGGAGACAATGGGCAACGAAGTGTGGAATTGAGCTAAATTTCCAATATACTAATTTAATCATACTAAAGGAACAACTCTACGGGTTATTACAGGCTGTCGACATCTACCAGCGGAATGAAAATTTACAAAAAATGTCATCTTCGATCAACAGAGTCATTTACCCCGATTTGAAACATGATCTCGTAAATAACTATTTTAGTGATGAATACAGTACAAGGGAAATTTCGTTAATCTGCAAAGCAAGAAGTGAGCAACTTAATTTAAACGGCTCACCTTATAAGAGTGCATCCACTACACATTGTACCCTTTGCAATTTGAATTCAAAAGAAGATACTTTTCATTTTTTATCAATATGCCCAGTTTATAAAGAACTTAGAGTCCTCTACTTTGGCAAACCTACTCTAACTATGGAGCAAACTTTGACAATTTTAAATGGTGAAAATTGGAAAAATCTATCCAATTATCTTGAAAAATCAATCTGTTACAGAGAAGTGATTATAACAGAATTTTCTTAATACTCAAATTAAAAACAGTACAATTATATATCATGTTTTTTCTAATTACTATTATATATTATTGTTGTATATTATATATTATTATATTATTATTTAAAATATCTGAAATTTTGTTTTAACTAAACTAAAAGTCTTTACATAACGCTTAATTTTTAATGAGTTCAAATACCCTTTATTTTTGTTTTAGCCAGACTAAAAGCTCTTCATTTTTGTAATCTTGAATCCAAGTTTTACTCAACTCTAATTTTGTTTTTGCCAAACTAAAAGCTGTTTATTCTTTTGCCTAAAAATTATGTATTAATTATTAAGTAATTTATTTTTGTTTTAGCTAAACTGAAAGCCCTATTTGCATCTTTATATAATTTTTGCAATTATTCATTTACATTTTGTTATTTGTTTGTTCTTCTTTGAACATAATTTGAAAACACATAGTCAATCTGGCAGACGGCATTGCCACCGCCAAAACACTTTTATTACCAAATTTATATTCCAATCAAATGTAACCGAAACTATTGTATTTAACAATTTTAAGTAATAAAACTTATCTATCTATCTATCTATCTATCACAAGTTGCTTAAGGCAAAAAGTGCTGATATGCATTTTTATGTTTATAAGATCGGATACGATCGTCCGCTATGAAAGGCATTCAATTATTAATCGTTTGATATTCATTGTTAGATGTTTACATTATTGGAAATTGATATGCATTTTTATGTTTATAAGATCGGATACGATCGTCCGCTATGAAAGGCATTCAATTATAAATCGTTTGATATTCTTTGTTAGATGTTTACATTATTGGAACTTGAAGTCAAGTGTTTGTGGGGATGCACAAGTGGGCTCTGATATAACACCTCCCCCTTTAGAGTCTTCTAATGGTTGCAAAGTAACCGTTGGAAGATTTACATTATTTATTATCTTCCTATCTTTATTTTTTATCTTTAAATAAGCATAAAGTATTAAAATGATTATTATTGTTAAAATGATAAAGTATATAGTTAAACTTGACTTCTTGTGATTATATTTAAGTTCTTTAATTTCCTTTAAATTGTTTATATTTTGATATTGTAATTCTTCAAGAGTTAAATTTTCAACTTTAGTATAATTAATATTTAAAATTGTATTGGGAATTATTGGCTCATGCTTAGATTTATATCTTTCATAAACTTTGTTGTTTATTTTTATTTTACAATTTTCAAATTTGATAAGGTAATTTCCTTCTATTATAATTTTTTGATTATTACAATTTTGATTTATTTTTTTTGTAATTTTACATTAATTAATACAAGATTATTATTTCCTATTTCTAATATTTCTTCTTTTGTATTTTTTATTAGTTTACAATTCATTGATTTCTTAAGTATATTTTCGATGCAATCATCATTTACTTTACTTAAATTTTGTATGTATTTTGTATCTTCATATATAATTTGATTATTGGTCAGATACAGATTGTTATTTATTTTTAATTGTAAATTATTATCCTTATTTGGGATTGGTAGAACATACATTTTTTTGTATAATTCATCTGTAAATTTGGGTACTTTAATAATGAATATAATATTGGTTTTATATAATGCTAAACTCAGATTTAACTCTTCTAGGTTATTTATATTAATGCCATACTTGTTAATTTCTTCTGTCGTTAAAATGTCACTACTAAGTATTCCTAGTCTGGATGTCATTATTATTTCTTTAATTTTTCCTATGTCCTCATGTAAGTAATCAAGATTTTCTCTTAATTTGATTTCATACTGTATTTTAGCTATATTTTGTTCGTAGCTATAGGTCCCTATAAATGTATCGATTCTTTTTATTATACTATTTGTTTCATTCTTTAAAGTTTCGGTTAATATTCTGATTTGGTTATTAAATTTGTCGTTGATTATTATTTGTTTATTTAAATTGTTAATTTCATTATGGTTATTTGTTTCTATAACTTTTAAATGTTCCTCAATGTCTTGAAGGTCATTATCGTCCATGGTACCGTATACAAATTTCAAACCTGTTCCTACAATATTTATTAATCCTCTTTTTTTGTCTATTTTGTTTTGGGTGAGGTAAAAGAACTTCAAATTCATTACGTATTTTTGTCATTTTCCTAACTATACTATCATTTTCTTCTGGCATTCTTTTAACATTTCTTTCCATGATTTCTATATTTTGTTCATACTCCGTTAAATTTATTATGTGGACAATTGTATCGTAATTTTTAATTAATGGATACTCTTTTAATTGTATTATGGTGAATCCATTCCCTTTATTTAAATCAATTATTTCTAATTCTGTTTTAACTGTGTCATCATTGTTAACGTTAATATCATCAGGATGTGAAGTGGGATTGTATTATATTGCCATGTTCGATGTGTTATCCTTTTTGGATCTGGAATCAATAGTATTTTTTGTAAATTTCTTACGTACGGGAAATTGATCTATTTTTTATTTTTTTATATTTATTACCTATGTCTAACGTGTATTTTTTATTTTGTTTCTTTGTAACTTTTACTTTTTTATGTTTAGGTGTGATTTTATTTTTAATTTTCTCGGGCTCAGTTATTTTGATATACATAATTTTCATCGACTTCTTTGTCTATTCGACCTGTATTTAAAATTTGTATTTTAGTTTTTACTATTCTTTCATATATTTTCTCGTTGTCTAATTTATTAAAGTGAACGTCGATTGGTTTTTCTTTGGTAGTTAAATGGATTACGTTATTGTAAGATTCAAGTGCTTTTGTAGCGTGCTTTATTGGTATATCTTCTTCATTGGATAGTTGTAATTGCTGTAAGATTCTCATATGTTCATTTAGACTGCTATGAAGTTTTTCTACATCGGAATTTCCGGTGTGTCTATTTGCTGTGCAATAATGTATGATTATGTTGTTATTTTCTAAAAAGTTCTTAAATGTTTCTGATACAAATGCGTTTTCATTGTCGAGAGTAATTTTATTTGGTTTCTTCATGTATGAAAATATTCTAGTGAGAGCGTTTATTACGTTATTTGAGCAATTGTTTATTATTTTATTAATTAAATTTTTAAGGTTTGGCATATCATATTCTCGTTTTATTTCTAAGAATATTTTTTCGATTCCTGTGTGATTATGATTTTTATGATTTCTTAATATCATTTCTCTTGCTTCTAACTCTTTTATATCTTTTAATATAATCATGCTTCTTTGTAATATTTTATTACTTAATTTATTTTCCTTTTTCCATATATCTTGGAATTTTTTAAATATTGCATCATCTTTAACATACATACAATTTAATATCGTTGTATCTACTTCTTTTATTATATTTATAAAGTCTTCTTCTTTATATTCTTTTCTACTGAATATTATTCTTCTTTTTCCAACATGTGGGTACAAAATTTCTTGATGATCATTTTCATTGATTTCAAGAAATATTTGTCGATTAAATAAATTAACCGGTTTTTCACTAATAGGAATAAGATGTGAACTATCTGATTCAGCACTATGCTGTGTTGCTAACTCATCTTGGTTATGTAATATGACTTTATTGTCTTTTATTTTGATTCTGGAAAGTGCATCTGCTACTTTATTCTCTTTTCCTTGGATATATTCAATTTTAAAATCGTATTCTTCTAATTTTATTTTCTATCTTTGGAGTCTGGTATTTGGCTCTTTTAAATTGTGTAACCATACTAAAGGTCTATGATCTGTTTTAATAATGAATTGTCTACCGTATAGGTAATGTCTAAATTGTTTCGTTGCCCAAACTATTGCTAATAATTACTTTTCAATTGTACTGTAATTGCACTCATGTTTATTAAGTGTTCTTGAGGCAAAACTGAGAGGTCCATGTGTTTGACTTAACACGGCTCCAATAGCAAAATTGCTGGCATCAGTTGTTAGTGTAAATTCTTTTGAGAAGTCAGGGTGTCTATTTATTAAATCATTAGTCATTAACGTTTTCAATTTATGAAAAGATTCTTTGTAATCGTGGTCATTTACATATATTTATTTTGGTGTTTTTCTTTAGGCATAAAGTTAAAGGTTTAATTATTTTTGCAGTCATCTATAAATTTTCTATAGTATCCTGTTAATCCTAGAAAGCTTTGTATTTCTTTTACTGTTTTTGGGATATGAAAATTCTTTATAGTTTCAATTTTCTTTGGATTTGGTTTTACACCATTTGGGGTTACTACATGCCCTAAAAATTCTGTCTCTTTTCGTAGAAACTCGGATTTATTTAATGATACTTTAAGATTTGCATTCTTGAGTGTCAATAAGATTTTATGGAGTGAATCCATATGTTCTTGTAGGCTAGAGGAGAATATTATGATGTCATCTAAATAAACGTAACATATTTTTCCTATGTAATCTTTCAAGACTTCATTCATTAGTCTTTGGAAAGTTGCAGGTGCATTCTTTAAACCGAATGGCATTCTTACGAACTCATAATGTCCTGTTAATGTACTAAATACTGTTTTTTCCCTATCTTTAGCTTCAACTTCTATTTGATAAAATCCTTTTGTAAGATCTAACGTTGTAAAATATATTGCTTGTCCTAGCTTATCTAATATCGAATCCATGTTTGGAATAGGATATTTATCTTCTTTAGTAACATTGTTTAACTTTCTATAATCTATTACTATTCGCCACTCTTTATTACCAGCGGCGTGGTCTTCTTTTTTAGGAACGACCCAAATTGGGGCGTTATAAGGCGAAGTAGAATGTTGAATTATTTTTGATTCAAGCATCTCTTTTATTTGCCTATCCACTTCTTTTTTGTGGACCTCAGGATATCTGTTTATCCTTGTATACATAGCGGAAGTATTTTCCGTTGGTATGTTGTGCTTAACTTGGTTGGTGAAACTCAAATCGTCACCTTTATGATAAAACGAATTTTTGTGCGTTTTTAATAATTTTATTAATTTATTTTTTTCTTCTGCGTTCAAATGCTCAGTCCTTAATTCATTTGTGAAACAATCATCAATAATTGTGTCAATTTGTGAAATATTATTAAAGTAATTGATTGTACTTTCATATTCTTCTTCTTCATTTTTGCTGAGGAAGAATGGTATGCTATTACCGTTCAACTCTAACATTTTCTTTTTATAATTGATAGCACAATTATTCGGGATTAAAATATTATTCCCTAATATTCCGTTATATTCGGAACTGAATGTGTGAATTTAAAATTCTAAGTCTTCGATGACTGAAAAAATAAATTGATCTTTTGGTATAATAATTTCTTTATTTATTGTAACTGGATCCCCACAAGTTTTTATAACTAGAGGATTTTTCCTAATTTTAATTAATTTCTTTGGAGCATCTTCTTCTCTAAGACGGCTATTTGTTGCTCCTGTATCAATGAGCATTCTGAGAGTTGTTTGTCCTTTTTTTAATTTAACAAAGGGCAATCCCATTCTTGATCCGAGGCTGCATACCGAAAATTTGCATTACCTTCTGAATCATTTTGAATTATATTTTTATCTACATAATTGGCTTTAGGTGTTCGCCTAATTTGCGAAGATGTAGGATCTACATCCATAGGCTCAACATTTTGGGGTTGTTGTCTATAATTGTTAGGATTATTACCTCTATTATAATTGTTATTATAATTATCATTATTCTGTCTTTGGTAATTATTTTTATTGTTTGGTACATAAGGTTTGGGTTGCCAATTATTATTGTTATTTTTATTGTAATTATTATTTTCCCTATTGTTATTATTTCTGAAGGGGTTATTAGGGTTTTTAAAATTATTATTATTATTATTTTTTTGTTCATACTTATTTTCAATTTTTGTATTATATTGTTTTTGATTTTCACTGTTACTATTTGCATCAATGTTTTGTCTTGTGACAAATCCTGCATTATTTAATTCATGAAGTGCTAGCTCCATGGTATTTGGTTTAAGGGCATAGAGAATTGTCCTCATATGGGTAGGCAATCTTTCTTTAAAGATATTTAATGCTGTTTCATTATTACGAGGAATATCTAAGAAATTATTTTCTTGTTGGCATTTTTGATTTAATAAAGAGAGAGTTTGTTGAATATAATTGTAAAATTTTATTACATCACCTCTATATTGAGAATTTCTCAATTCTTCTAATAATTGGTTGCTATTCTTAAAGCCACCGAAATTTTCAATAAGCATTGCAAACCGCTAGCGTCGTATGGGCAAAAAGCATACTTGCTACTACAAGGACCAGTAAGGACTCTACGTCTAAACGCGAAAGGTCTCTTGAGGGGGCCGTACCGACACCAAAACGGCCTCGGGTGCACAACACCAGCACTCCCCTCAATCCCATCAAGAAAGCCAGTTTCAGTGACGTCGCGAAGGGCAAAGTCGAGGTTGCGGTCATTGACAGGAGCGATGATGATGGCACAATATCGGCTGATCGTTGGCAGTTGGTCAAGGTTAAGCTCTCGGTGGCTTTTTAAGCATTTTTAGGGAGCTTCCAGGACCACTTCCTTCCATAAGCGATGGGGGTTGGCATCAAGGCCATGTCAAACTCATGGTTTGTGGCGACCAGAGGTCTTGTGACTTATACAAGTTCGCTGTCAGCCGGTTAGGTGAAGTTTGGCCAGGTCCGAAGCTCGAGGTTGTCGCTAAGGAAGACATACCTAGCAGACCTAGAGCCCGCATTTGGATCCCAATGGAACCTGCTGGTATCGAGGACATTCTCGAGATGATCAAAGTTTGTAACCCGTCCCTTCCGACTCATAACTGGAAGATAGCCAAGCTAGAGGAGGTGAAGAATCTTTATAGGAGTGCCATTTTGGTACTCAATAAGGAATCTTTGGCTCCTCTAGCCTTAAACGAGGGCTCGATAAAATATGGATTCGAAACCATTAAAATTCGAGTCTACAAAAAAGATGAGGTTAACGCGGAAAGCGGGCCTCCAAAAACAACCGAGGGTGAACTAGTGGTTGGTGGGCCTGGGACATCGTCTTCTCTCCTAACAGAGGGTGACGATGCACCCATGCCCTCTCCAATAGCGACTCCACCCTCTCCAAAGTCGTAGACTGTCCATCCTTAATGGAGACTGAGGACGACCTCAACATGATCCTTTTCAGCGAGGACGAACTCTTCATCCTCAGACTCAGAGGATCAGAACAAAACCGTGTTGGAGGTTGATCTGCCTAATTGTAGCCAAAATGCTGCAGTTAGTACAGATTAATCTCCAGCACTCCGTAAAGGCCTCGGCCTCACTTTTTCTCCGGCTGGCAAGAAACGAAGAAGATATTGTCCTGATCCAAGAGCCATGGATTGTGAGATCCGTTGTTCGAGGACTCAGGACTCCTGGGTACTACACACTGTGTGTGACAGATAAAGGTGAACCTAGATCTTGCATACAAGTCAAACATAGCATTAATGTATTTCTACTCCATCATTTCAGTGACAAAGATACCACATTAGCTAGGCTGGAAACAACCAAAGGAAGTTTCTGGCTAGTATCGGCGTATCTTGGCCATGACCACCTTGGCCCTCTCCCTGGAAACACCCTGGAGAAAATCGTCGCTGCAGCGGAAAGGCAAATGATCCGCCTAATTATTGGGAGCGATGTCAACGCTCATCATACGGTATGGGGAAGTACCAATATCAACGACAGAGGTGAGTCTCTTTTTGATTATATTCTTGGTACTAACCTCTTATTAAGTAACGTTGGAAATGAACCAACCTTCATAACTAAAACTCGACAAGAAGTCTTAGACATAACTCTTGTCTCAGATACTATACACCATATGATCTTGGACTGGAAAGTATCCAAAGAACACTCGTTCTCTGATCATAGATATATCCAGTTCAATATCAATGTGGATGATAACCCGAGTCCATTGACTTTTCGAAATTATCGGAAAACTGATTGGGCTTCATACAGGAACTCATTACAGAGTTTACTAAAACCTGGACTATCTAGTCCTTCCTCTAACGCTAATAAACTTGACAACAAAGTCAATGACCTCACCTCCACTATGAACAGATCGCTAGAAATTGCTTGTCCACTTATACACATAAGAGAAAAGAGGAAACCACAATGGTGGGCCTCAGAGCTTGACTCGCTTAGGAAAGAATGCAGGAAACTTTTCAACCAAGCCAAAGCCGCAAGACTAGTCTCTCACTGGGATTCTTACAAAGAATCCCTAAGAATTTACAAGAAGGCACTAAGGAAATCTAAACGATCTTCTTGGCGATCCTTCTGTGGCACGATAGAAGAAACTTCTGAAGCCTCTAGGTTACGAAAAATTCTTTCAACTAATCCAGCGATGCCAAGCTGCTTGAAAAATGCAGACGGCTCCTGGACAAATTCAAGTAATGAATCGCTGACCTTACTACTGGATACTCATTTTCCTGGAAGTTCTCTTACCGAGACTTGCAACGGTCATATACGTTCAAGTCCCAATACAACATATCCACAAGGTCTGATGATCACAAGGGACAAGCTACAATGGGCTCTCAACAGCTTCAAACCATTTAAATCTGCAGGACCAGATGGAATAATACCAGCCGAGCTACAAAAGACTTCTGACATAATTGCACCAATCCTTGAGGCAATTTTTACCAGCTGTCTTTACCTGGTCCATGTTCCCTCGGCATGAAGAGAAGTTAAAGTTGTTTTTATACCCAAGGCAGGTAAATGCTCGCAAGTCAATCCTAAAGATCTACGACCTATAAGTCTATCATCATTCCTTCTTAAGACCTTGGAAAGATTGATTGATATCCATTTAAGGGCAAGTATTGATACAAGACTTCTGTCTTCGTCTCAACATGCCTACTGTAAAGGTAAAGCGGTGGTTACACACCTTAGTACGCACCGTCGAATATTCCCTCCATCATAAAGAGTTCACTATGGTTGCTTTCCTTGACATCGAAGGTGCCTTTAACAACGTGGACACATCTGCAATCACATCTGCACTAACATCTCTAAATGTAGAGTTCGCTTCGGGATTTAATTCATTTAATGCTTATTAGCAGAATAATTAACTCAAAACTGGGCAACTCTTCTGGTAGACGATTCGTTAGTAGAGGGACACCGCAAGGTGGTGTTCTATCCCCTCTCCTCTGGAACCTAGTGGTGAATGAAATCCTAACTAGTCTGGATGCAGAGGGCTTCAGAGTGATAGCCTATGCGGACGACGTTGCTATAGCAGTTTCAGGAAAGCATCTTAACACGTTAAAAGAACTCTTACAAAATGCCTTAGACAGACTAATACTTTGGGCTGATCGGTGTGGACTGGGTGTTAACCCACACACAACCGATTTGGTCTTATTTTCGAGGAGATACAAAATTCCATTTGTCAACCCTCCCCATATTAAAGGAATCCAATTAAAATTCTCAGACGAGGCTAAATACCTGGGTCTTGTCTTAGATAAAAAACTAAATTGGAAACGCAACGTAGAGGAAAGAGTCAAAAAAGCTACTGTAGCTCTCTTTTCTTGCAAAAAAGCCATCGGTAATAAATGGGGCTTACAACCCAGAATCACGCATTGGCTATACACATCGGTAATCAGACCGATTTTAATGTACGGTGTGGCAGTATGGTGGACTGCTTTAGAAAAAGGTATAAACCGAGATAAATTAAATAAAGTCCAACGTTCAGCTTGCCTATGTATAAGCGGATCGCTTCGCACGACCCCATCTGCGGCACTGGACACCTTACTCTACCTAACACCTCTTGACATTTTTAGCAAACAAATAGCTGCAAGCTCTGCTATTCGCCTCAAAGCTTCGTCGCAGTGGACTAACAACAACATTGGCCACTCCGTAATTCTTAGTTATTTAGAATCAATTCCAAAGCACACAGAGTACACTATCCCCCAACTGCAATTCGACAGAAATTTCCAGATTTCTATACCTCCCAGATCTTTTTGGGAGGATAGGACATTCCTAGAAGATGAGTCAATCCATTTCTATACAGATGGGTCAAAAACGAAAGAAGGGGTTGGTGGAGGTGTGTACTCTGAACGACTGAATTTAAGTCTCTCATTCCGCCTTCCCAATCATTGTAGCGTGTTCCAGGCGGAACTTTTGGCGATAAAAGAACTCTTGTCCTGGCTTAAAGAAAACGTGATATCAACATCTGATATCCGTATCTTCTCAGATAGTCAGGCCGCTATGAAATCTCTGGATTCGGTCTCTAAAAACTCTATAACAGTCCATAACTGTCGATCATCTCTAATGGAGATGGCACAACAGTTTAATATTCACCTTTGCTGGGTGCCGGGCCATAGAGACATTCCAGGTAACTGTAAGGCAGATGAACTCGCCAGGAACGGTACAGTACAGCCCATCCTACCACGTTTGGCACGTACTGGCATACCAATCGCTACTTGTAAACTGTTGCTAATGCAAGACGCTGTGAGGAGGGCAGGCACCAGGTGGAACAACATCACCACGTGTCAAGTCACAAAAAATATCTGGCCAACACTGGATTTAAAGCGTTCAAGGTGCTTCCTCTCTCTAAGCAGATCGCATATAAGCTCGATAATAGGTGTCATAACCGGACACTGTCTAATAGGAAAGCACGCCACGAGATTAGGCGTATTCTCAAATGATTTCTGCAGAATCTGTATGGACGAGGAAGGCGAAGAAACAGTTCTTCATCTTCTCTGCACATGCCCTGCTCTGGCTCGAAAACGCAAGAATTACCTAGGAGAGTTCTTCTTTAACGATCTAAACGATCTAAATCATATCGGCATAATCAGCCTCTCACGTTTCGTAAGAAACTCAAACTGGTTCCATTGAGCTTAGGAAGAAACCTCAAGATTCATGTGGTATCACAATGGGCCATTGAACTGGCCTAAGTGTGTCCGTTTCCATCTTGGGCAGCCACTATAACCTAACCTAACCTTTTGCTTTAATATCCGTCCATTTTGTTAAATGGGTGTGGATTTCTATGCTTTGCCTAGCTCTACCGATAAATTTAGATTTAAGCAAATTAATGCACATTTTTTGACCTTGTTCATTATATTCTAATAAAGTTGGAATAATGTCATCGACATTTTGTATGAAGATTTGAAGATCTTCTGTTTTTCCATCTAAAGTAGAAAGCCTTTCAATGTATTTTAAAGGGTTTAACTACAGGCTTCTTAATACTACATGGTTATTATTATTAATATTATTAATATTATTACCAACTCGTTGTTGTTCTTGATGTGCTGCTGCTGCGGCTGCTGCTGCTTCTAATGCTGCTTGTTGCTGGTTAATCGCCATGATGTTTTTTCGATAGTAATCAAAATTATGTTGTCTTTGTTGCCGTTGCGAATCTCTTCTGATTCGATTTAAATTTTCCTTCATTAATTTTTCGATCACGTTGGGACTTTCGTTTACATGCCACTTGCCGTTGGATTCAAAAAGTTTTTACTTTATAATATTGTAATGTGTATACACTCTTTATCTCTTTCAATAATAAGGGGCAACATCTAGTGGTAGTAATAGGAGAACTCGCTTCTTTAAGCATCGAGAAACCTCTAGTGGCTAATAGGAGAACTAGCTTCTTAAGCATCGAGAAACATCTAGTGGCTTAGAGGGGAACTCATTCAGCGCATACAAGAACCTCGAAAGGGGTAAGCATCTAGTGATAAAGTGGAGAACTTCGTTAAGCATCGAGAACAACCTCGTAGATTCTCGAACCGATTGGAGGTATATAAATAGGCGCTTGGAAGCGAAGCGGTTCATTATGGATTGTGAATTGCTGTAAAGTAAAGACTGTGTTTGAAAAGTAAAGACTGTGTTTGAAACGTAATAATTGAGTGTTCAATAAATAAGTTTATATCGATTTAAATAAAGAAAATTTGTGTTTTTTTTATTTACGAAGTGTGAATAAGTTTTAATTATCGGACCAAGCCGAATAGTACATTGGTGTCAGAATAAGGGATTAAAACTTATTGAGAATAAAAACAGTGAGCAGTGATTGAACTATTTTGTGTGAAGTAGTGAAGTTAAAAAAAAAAAAAAAAAAATGAGTAAAGTTTCAGCACAGCCAAATGCAGCAGTATAATGTCGGAGCAATCTTCGAAAGGATTGCAGTAGACGCACAGTGGGACGAATGTATGGGGAAATCGGCAAAATTCATATCTTTTGTTTAAGTTATTGAAATCACGGAAAGTTGCATTGGGACGTCTTTTTAAACCTAAATCTATGAATTAAACATGAAAACCAAATAAATGGAAAAGTTTTAGCAAGGAAATTAAAGTTAATTTTATCAAAAGAGTTGAGCAGCGAACTTTTTTTTTAGGATTTTCATTTTATTATTAATTTTATCTCTTCCTTTAATAACAAATAATTAAATTTCTTGTATGATTTCTATGTATGACAAATAGAACAATTAATAACAATTTTATTTGAATACGAAAAAAAAACTAGCAACATAGGGAAAAAAAACTTATTATTCGGTGTCGGTTTCGGATGTATAATTTAAGTCTTCCGGGTTAAATTCAACGGGAAAACTAATATTTGTTTCGTCTGTTAATAAATATGGGAATATGTATATCTTCATCATATTTTGACATATTGCAATGTCTTGACCGCAAATTCGAAAGCTGCGGATCAGATGAAATCAGTAAATGATTAATTAAATCAATTTTAATAAAGATTGCAAATTTACGTCCGCGGTGGATTCAGAAACAATAGTAACTTCTGATAATATTTCTGCCTAATATGTTTGCAACTTATAATAGCTTAGAAAACAATCTTTATATAAACTGTTTACAACGGAGCGAAGTAAAGAATATTTTTTTTAGATAAACCCAAGTCTAAGTATAAGGCCAAGATTTGTATAAGAGTTAGGGTCTTATTATTCTTGCGAGGAGAACCTGAAGCACGACCAGTCAACTTTGCCGCATACTCCAACTCCTCTGGACACAAGTTTTTAAACACGACTTTTTTTTAGTGCGATCAGTACAATCTTCAAAACTTTCTCTTGGCCTTCCCTTGATCGTACTTGGTATGTTTAGATTACACTATAATTTTTTGGGATATGAAGGTAAAGTGTTATAAAAATTATTGGTTAAAATAGGATTTTATCACTTACGCAATCAAGTAAAGCTTTAGGTAAACTCAGATTGGAATTAAGCCATGTTTCATTAGAACTCATGAACGGACTAAGTCTTCTACAAGACTGCTCCCACTTCTGCTTTACCTTGAGGCATTAAAATTTAGCAGCTTCCTTAATTTGCTTGTACAACCCTTCCATTGGCTCTTTTAAGCCAAGAAGTTTTTGAATTTGTTGACAAACATTCTCAAATTTCCTGGTTCTATCACTATTCAGCCACTTTTCAAAAATGTCGGCATTTTTGACACAGGGAGTTGAACCTAAAAAACGTGATTTTAAGTACTTGGAACAAAATTGTAGCAAGATTTTTTTCTTGATTCACTTTAAGGACACTTTACTGAGTATAAAACCATAAAAACCTCAGAGGGCCTTTTAGGTCTAAAAAAGAAAAGCTTACTCAAAGTAATTTTAAACATTTTTTTTTAACTTCCACCCTCACTTGGAAAATCACGAATAAAAAAAACACAACAAAAATAAAAGATGTTCCTATTGTTTAATATTAATTAAAATACCTTGAACAATGTTACTATCCATAATTGAATTAATTTCTTAGGGCATAAAAAATTTTAGGAGCAAAACAAAATTGAATTTTAAACCACTTGATTTTTTCACCGCAAAAAAAAAATAAACTTGACCTTCTTTGTCGCCGTATAACTTTTGCACTCATTGGTCAATGCAAACAATTTTGATGCAGTTAGAACCTATAAATATTTGTGATGATTTTCCAATCACTCAAAAGTACCGCTATAACATTTGATTTTTTTATTTATTGCTATGAGTCGTCCCACTGTGAGACGTGGCGGGTCCATTTCCGGAAACAAATAATGGAAATCGTTATATTCTGGTCGTCATGGATTACTTCAGCAAGTGGCCTGAAGCATACGCCATTCCAAATCAAGAAGCCAAAACAGTCGCAGACCAAATTGTCTTCAACTGGGTGAGCAGATTCGGCGTTCCATTAGAACTGCATTCCGACCAGGGAAGGAATTTTGAATCAAACATATTTCAGGAAGTTTGTGGGCGTCTTGACATCAAGAAGACAAGAACAACACCACTTCACCCACAATCTGATGGCATGGTCGAACGATTCAACCGAACCCTGAAGGAACATCTTTGCAAAGTTGTGGACGACAACTAGCGAGATTGGGATCGACACATTCCACTGTTTTTGATGGCGTATCGAAGTGCAAGACATAGCTCAACTGGCCATACACCGTCTGAGATTTTGATGGGAAGGAACATCAGACTGCCGAGCGAAATAAAATTTGGATGCCCCACATCGGAACCGCAAGCCGAGGATGACTACATTGATGACCTCAGAGAAAGACTCCTTCAGATCCACGACAATACCAGGTTGAAAATAAAGATGTTCAGTGACCGAATGAAGACACGCTACGATATACGAGCGACAACAACAGAGTTCCAAGCAGGGGATCGGGTGTGGCTTTACAATCCCCATCGACAAAAAGGATTGTCACCGAAACTTCAACGGGACTGGGAAGGTCCATATACAGTCAATTCAAAAATCAACGATGTCGTGTACCGGATACAAAAGGGAGTCAGAGGAAAACCTAAAGTTGTACATCGCGACCGGCTACATCGCTACAGTGGTGATGAGAACGATGGATTTGTTCGGGACGATCAATCCTAAGGAGGGGGCAATGTAATGTGTATACACTCTTTATCTCTTTCAATAATAAGGGGCAACATCTAGTGGTAGTAATAGGAGAACTCGCTTCTTTAAGCATCGAGAAACCTCTAGTGGCTAATAGGAGAACTCGCTTCTTAAGCATCGAGAAACATCTAGTGGCTTAGAGGGGAACTCATTCAGCGCATACAAGAACCTCGAAAGGGGTAAGCATCTAGTGATAAAGTGGAGAACTTCGTTAAGCATCGAGAACAACCTCGTAGATTCTCGAACCGATTGGAGGTATATAAATAGGCGCTTGGAAGCGAAGCGGTTCATTATGGATTGTGAATTGCTGTAAAGTAAAGACTGTGTTTGAAAAGTAAAGACTGTGTTTGAAACGTAATAATTGAGTGTTCAATAAATAAGTTTATATCGATTTAAATAAAGAAAATTTGTGTTTTTTTTATTTACGAAGTGTGAATAAGTTTTAATTATTGGACCAAGCCGAATAGTACAATATGAACCATAAATTTTAATTTTTTAATGTGCGTTTTTTCTTCACACAAAAGTTTTAAACACATAATTTTTATTTTGTTTTGTTTTATTTTTGAAGTTAATTTTCTTTAAACTATTTTTTATTCTATTTAACTTTGTTTTATGTTTTATTTTATTTTATTTTTGTAAAGAGTTTTTATTTAATTACTTTTAATTTCTTCCACTTCTTCTGCACTTCAAAATTAATCCTCCTCTATGGAGTTTTGTGGCATTACCATATGCATTGGGGTGAGTCACTGATTAATTTTATTATTCGATTTTCATTCGAATTTTAAACACTTATTAAGTTTATACTTGTAATCGATTTTCATTCGATACACAACTTTCACTTTTTCCAGTGTTATGCAATTTTAATTTTTCCAATGAAATCGCCGATTTTCGCTCGCCTTTTTATTTTCACTGAATTTAATTTTTTTTTTTGCATTTAATTTTTTTTTATTGTCAACTAAAACATTTTTTTGTATTTATTAATTTTCACAATAAAAATTTTTTGGGTCGCGAAAAAAATTTTTAATTCCGGTTCGACCACTTGATTACCATGTCTCTTATAATTTTCACTTATAGTCTGACTGGAATCCTACCGACTGCGCCAATTTTATTTACGTTTATTTAATTTATTAAAAAAAATTGAATTTGTGTTCTCGTTAGAGAACACCACCGAGTAAAACAATGTATTTTAATTTTATTTATTTATTTATTTATTCATCTACGGATGTTATATCTTACAGATTACTAACAATTCAATGAGTAATATAACTAAGTTTATTTACAATATACATATATATATATATATAAATAAGTATATTTAAATAAATACCTATCTTAAAGCTAATGTACAATATTTTGTAAATTAATTTTAAATTCAAATCTGTTTGTTGAGAGATCAAGTTCATTACATAAAGAATTGAAAAGTTTAATACACCTAGAAAAGGATTCATTGCAACCATAATTGTATCTATGTTGTGGATTATTAAGAAAATGACGTAACCGCAATTCTCTCTCCGGAATATAGATCTCAAAGTAAGTAAGAATCGGTGGACACTTAATACGATAAGAAAATACATCATGCACAAACAACAAACACTGAATAGACCGTCTTTTTTCTAATGAATCACGTCCAATTAAGGCACACCTAGATACATATGATGGAGTGTCAATTTTCCATTTTAACTGCCTAACTAATTACAAATCTTGTAAAAGCCTTTTGCACTCTTTCAATACGTGTTATCCTAATAGAAGTAGAAGGAGACCATAAAATTGAACAATACTCAAGAATTGGACGAACTAAAGACATGTAAACTGATTTTAAAGCGTAAGGGTTAGAGAACTCATTGCAGTTTCGCTTAACGAAACCAAGCATTGAATTAGCCCTGGCTATAATATAGTCCACATGTAACGAAAACAACAACTTTGAATCTAAAATGACTCCAAGATCACGAATCTCAGATTTGCGATCAAGAATCTGATTGAAAATTTGGTAGTTGTTTATCATTGGAACCAAAGTTCGATGTGCAGTAAAAACATTACATTTTTGTATATTTAAAGGAAGACCATTTCTTTCACACCAAACGGATAAAATATTTAAATCATTTTGAAGATTTTGATGATCAATTCTATTTTGTATGCAAAGATATATTTTAAGGTCATCAGCATACATTAAACATAAAGCATTTTTTAAAAGAAATGGGATTTCATTAACGAAAATATTAAAAAGGAGTGGTCCAAGGTGACTTCCTTGAGGAACTCCAGATGAAACTTTAATAATACTTGAAACAAAATTTCCCAATTTCACACATTGTGTTCTGTCATTAAGGTAGCTAGATATCCATTTCAAAAGCAACCCATGAATACCGAAAACTTTTAGTTTAGCTATAAGAATTTTATGACAAATTGAGTCAAAAGCTTTGACAAAATCAGTATAGATAGTGTCAACCTGATAGCCAGATTCAAAAGAATCGGTGACATATCTACAATAAAGCATGAGATTTGTTGAAGTTGATTTACCTGGCATAAATCCATGCTGCTCATTACAAATATGTTCTTTTATATTAAAAAACAACTGATCCTTTACTATGAGCTCAAATAATTTAGGGATTGCAGAGATTTTAGAAATTGCACGATAATTTACTACTAAATTTTTTGCGCCTGATTTGTAAATAGGACTTACATATGAAAATTTCCATTGATTCAGAAATAGTCCAGTAGAAAGGGATTTATTAAAAATTATCAGAAGCGGTGAAGCTAACGAAAATTGACATTGCTTTAAAATAAAAGATGGAATTCCATCAGGTCCAGGATTCAAACTGGGTTTTAATTTTGAGATACCCTTTAGGATATCGGATTCAAAAAGATTAAGTGTTGAAATATTATCATTACTACTGGAATAGCTTTCCGTTTGATAAATATTAATTGAAGAATGGTCAACATAAACCGACTTAAAAAATTGAGAAAAAAGTTCACACGAACTTTGTAAATCGTTTGATGTTTGACTATTAAACTCCATATTTTCCTGGAGAGCAACAGATCGTTTTTTACAATTTAAAAAAATCCAAAAAGCTTTTGGATCATTAGAAATGCTGGTTTGAATATTCATTACATATTGTTGGTGCAAGTATTTATTCAGAAAATCATATTCCTTTCGAAATTGGCAGAAAAGCTTTCTGTCAATTTCAGAATTTGATTTTCTGAATTTTTTAAAAGCTTTGTTTTTAACATTTTTTAATCTTACCAAACGTTTATTGGACCAAGGAGTTTTAAATGATTTCCAAGACTTTTTTTTGGAATATACAGATTTAAACCGATAGAAAAAATATCCACAAATTTGTTATACGCACCTTGTAAAGATAAATCCGCAAGAGAATGCGTCCAGTCAGTTGATGCAATGTAATTATTGAATGGAAATTGAACTTGGATAATTTCAAAATTAATATTATTTATAAAAATTAAATCTAACAATCTATTTAAAGAATTGTGAACATGATTAACTTGAAAAATATCCATAGAAAACATTGAATCAATAAAACTATATTCATAATCTTTTTTCATATTATAAGGAATAAGACATTTTAAACGAATAATCTTTATTTGAGTATAGTTAAAAGCTTCAGATCCCTTACCACTGGTGGGGGGAAATCTTCAGCTATACGTCGTAAGAACTAACTAAGAACTAACAGAATTGAGCTCAAGTAATCCCTTTCATATTACTTAATTGCTAACGCAGCATTTTGTCTGCGGATGAAAACTGATTCGTAATATGATGAAATATCTTTGGTATCCATTGGATACTTCCACACAAGTTGCTTAAGGCAAAAAGTGCTGATATGCATTTTTATGTTTATAAGATCGGATACGATCGTCCGCTATGAAAGGCATTCAATTATTAATCGTTTGATATTCTTTGTTAGATGTTTACATTATTGGAACTTGATATGCATTTTTATGTTTATAAGATCGGATACGATCGTCCGCTATGAAAGGCATTCAATTATAAATCGTTTGATATTCTTTGTTAGATGTTTACATTATTGGAACTTGAAGTCAAGTGTTTGTGGGGATGCTCAAGTGGGCTCTGATATAACATGTATATTGGGTATAATTACTTAATATTGTATCTTACTCTATATGGCTTGATTGTTGTTTTTTTTGCGACTTTAAAGATGTTTGGTCCCTCAATATTCTGCTCGATGTTCGTCTCTTTTTGTTCAAATTTGTATCACTGTTGGATTTTAATTTCGATTTTAATAACTGTTATGTTCCTTTTTTCCTCACTTTGGATATTTTTTATTTCAATTTTTGTAACTGTCAGATTCCTTCATTTCCTCACTTTTTGGACTCCTTTTTTTGTATTTCAATTTATCACTGTCTAATCTTTATTTTTTCTCACTTGCAATTTTTTCTCTTCCTTTATATCACTTTTTGAATTATTCTTTATTTAAGTTCGATTTCCTGTTCTATGAACTATTCTATGAACATTCGTCTCGTGATCTGTTGGGTATATTTCTTCCCGTTTGCCTCTCACTGTTTTAATTTTGAGTAGGACTACTGTTTTGAAAATGTTCGATTTTTTTATACATATAAAAAAAACTTTCACTTAATACAGATTGTTTTAAACTTATGGTCTGTATTTTTCACTTGGCCAAGGATCACTTCGCGAGAAGATACTTTTCCTTTTCTCTTCTTTGGATGCAATATTTTGCTTGTTGTAGTATAAAAAATTAATTGGTGTCACTAGTATTAAACTTGATCACTAAATTTTTAACAACAATTTATAGGCAAAAAATAGAAGTGTCCCTGCTCGGGCGCCAATTAAAGGTTTTACTCCTCGGGTTTGATTTTAAAAAACTTTATTTAAATTTTCAACTTAAAAGATTATACAATTCTATTTATTTGGTATAGTATAACTGAAGTTGACGACCACCGAATGAAGAGTGATCATCAAAGTGTATCTCATCGATACTCAAAGTCACATTCGAGATGATAAAATGCTTATTGCGTATTACATATTACATCCGATGGATGTTTATGTTTATCGAGAATGAAAAGTAATTCGATATTACTGTTTGTTTTTGTTTCCAAAGCTTATGGCTTGGATTGATGACTGTTGCAAGAAATGTGGAAGTTAACTCGACGACATGTTAATTCAATGAAAATAACAACACAAATGACGAATTGTTGTCCCACAACGCCATACACGACGAACATGTTGATAAACTTCAAAACATGTTGTAAACTTGCCCATAAACAGCCAACATGTACGCCACAACTTCACGGTTTATAAAATATTTCATAAACCGTGGATTTGTTGGCCAACATGCCCATACACGAATAATTTTCAGCCCAACACCAACAAATCACACCAACATGTTCACCGTGTATGCCCAGCTTAACCTACAAAAAGCTTTTTGTCGGTTGACAGCCAAGGAGCAGTGGAAAAAATATGGGACATTTTATTCTATAGGGATGAGACATCTGTATAGTTTCTTATCTGTGCTTTATGTCACCCATTATCTCCACTCATCTTCGATGGAAATTTAAATGGAATGGCTTTCAACCATACAGTGTATGTGCTAGAGTTGTGATCGCCAAATCCTCATATTCAGCAACTTTTTGGGCCTCCTTATTGAAGTCTTATGGTTTAAGCAGTCCTTTTTCCAAAATTTGCTGATCTATACGTTTAACACTTTGTTACACCACATTCAATCTCTCGATATGAACGCTAAGCTCACCCTCAACTATTTCGGCATCACTTTCTTTCGAATCGAGCACTTCGCGGCTTTTACTAACTTTTTTAATTGTGCGCTAAAAGCACTACGCGTGGCGAATTCCATTTTTACCGGGTTTCGGCACCAAATATTAAAAATCAACGCAGAAATTTAAAGAAGTAGACGACTCTAATTAACGTCCCTTATTATAAATCGAGATGACAACTGCCAGAAGGGTAGACTAATAAAATAAGATAATACCCATGTATATGATTCGTTTTTATGACTAATACATAACATAGAAGAGCACATAGAATTTAACAGAACATAGAATATACGAAATATGATTGGTCATTTTTCAACATTTAATATAAATGCACATTTTAAGAAATTTATGTAGCAACTTGCATAGATTAACTATAATACGTCTTGTGACCAATTTTATACTTCTCTTCTTAATTTCTTATATCTTCTTTCTTACTAATTAAAAAATTATAACAATAATGAAACTTAATTAATTTTTTTTAAATTACATTGAGTATTTAAGCAAAAACTTACAATTTAACCTCTTGGGCAACCGCGTGGGAGGATAAAATGCAATTATTAATTGTTAACAAATTATGGCTCGACGGCACTTTTGTTCGTACCGCATGGAAGAACGTGTTATCTGTTCGATGAACAGGGCCAAGCACCTGAAATTCAGTTCGAGGTTGGGCATCCCGCTTACATGAAATTATTTGACTTATTAACCCTATTGTGGGGAGTCCTTCCCAACCCGGCTGATCACCGTGGGAAGAGTAGATCAAACCCCCCCATATAAAAATAAGCGAACAGAGAACATAACGCTCAAAAAACAACAAAATACATTAAAAATCTGTACTTTCAACGTCAGGACACTCTCTTCGGACGAAAAACAGGAGGAATTAAGACTAGCATTAAAAGACATAAATTGGGATATAATAGGACTAGCTGAAGTAAGATTGCTTGGACAAAGAATAATTAATAATGATAATGATATCTTCTGCTACATTGGTGAGACAAAAGGACTATACGGAGTTGGATTTCTAATTAAAAAAGAATTAAAAGACAAAATAATTAATATCCGATTCCATAATGAGAGAATATGTAGCATACAACAAAATTCAAAACACAAAAATGACTATAATACAAGTATATGCACCTACAGAAAAAGCTGAGGAAGAAGAAATGATAAAATTCTACGATAATCTTGAAGAAACATTCAACAACCAAAAAACAGAACTAATGTACGTGATAGGAGATTTTAACGCAAGACTTGGAAAAAGATTAAATGAAGAAGAAAACTCAGTTTTAGGACCTCATGGATATGGACTAAGAAATGAAAGAGGGGAGAGACTCATCAAGTGGCTGGAAGAAATGAACTTAAAATTCGGGAACTCATTCTTCAAAAAGAAAGATAGCAGAAAATGGACGTGGATCTCACCAAATAGAAAGACAAAAAATGAAATAGACCTCATACTCACAAACAAAATTGAAACTATCCAAGACATTACTGCCCTTAATAATGTAAATTTTGACAGCGATCACAGACTAGTAAGAATAAAGATAAAAATAAACCATAAAACATTAAGAAGAAATCGACAAATCTATTACATCCCTACAACGAAACAATAAAGACAAAGATCAACCAACTTTTAGAACCATCAAATAACGACCTTCAAAATACATATGGCAAGTTAGAAAATATCATAAAGACTACAGCAAAAATCTCAATAACGAACATTAAGACTTCCAAAGAAAAAATATCAGACGAAACCAAAGCCCTTATATCAAGAAGAGAACATTTAAGAACAAAAACACAACTACTCAACCAAGAAAAAACAGAACTAAGTGAACTCAGGAAAACAATAAAATCTAAAATAACGAATGATATTCGTGCATATAATGAAAAAATTATAAAAGATACACTTAGACAAACAAAATCAATAAACAAAGCAAAACGATATTTGAATAATAAACAAGAATGGATAGTAAATATGAAGGATCAAAATGCAGTTAATATAACAAACCGAAGAGACATAAATGAAAACGCTACATTATTTTTTGAAAATCTGTTCACCTCGACTAAAATCAACACAGAAGAAGAAACAATAGAGAACAATGATTCAATATCGACACAAACCCATATATTCAGCAAAGAAACTATCGAAAGGACCATAGACGATCTGAAGAAAGATAAATGCACTGGAAATGACGGAATATCAGCGGAAATGTTAATATACGCAAAAAACTCACTATCCAACATTCTTACAAACATATTCAACGAAATCGTTCTAACAAAACAAATCCCTGAACAATGGAAAGAAACAACAATAACACTAATACATAAAAAAGGAAATAAGGACGATATCAACAACTATAGACCAATAAGTAACATTTCGACAATTTACAAGCTGTTCTCCAAAGCACTTTACAGGACCATAAAGGACGATTTCAATAACAAACAACCAAGAGAACAGGCTGGATTTAGAGAAGGATTCTCCACAACAGACCACCTACAGACAATGAATCAGCTAATAGAAAAGTGCAACGAATTTAAACAACCTGTTTATTTTCTTTTTATTGACTTTAGTAAAGCTTTTGACTCCGTTGAACATGAAATGATATGGTCCGCCCTAAGAAATCAAAACATAAACCCAGATTTAATAGAAACAGTGAAAAACATATACAAAAATAACACAGCACGAATAAAAACAGAGAAAATTGGACGAAAATTTAACATAACAAGAGGAGTCAGACAAGGAGATCCACTTTCACCACCTCTATTTAATGCTGTCCTGGAAGACATTTTTCAAAAAACTAACTGGCAGAACTATGGAATAACGATATGTGGACAGGTCCTTAACAATTTGAGATTTGCAGACGATATAGTTCTTATTTCTACAAAATCTTTACATATTCAAAAAATGTTGACCGAACTAACTAGCTTGTGCAGAAATTATGGACTACAAATAAACAAATCAAAAACTAAAGTCATGACAAATCACACTAAAGATGATATAACTTTGGACAGAGAAAAAATCGAGTACGTAGAAGATTATACAGGGTGGGCCGTTAATAAGTGCACTTTTTGTCTCGCTCTAACTCCCGAACGAAATAACCGAGACGCGCGGGGATGGTATCTCCTTGCAGCTCGAGATCTAAATTTTTAGTCGCAATGAGTCCGTTCACGGGAGAGGAGCGCGCTTTCTGCGTTCGCGCCTTTTATGAAAACAATCGCTCATACGTGACTGTTCGTCGGCTTTTTCGGGTAAAGTTTGGATTACGCAACATCACCGAGTGTCCAAGTACGAATGTAATCAAAAAATGTATCGTAACATTCGAGGCAACGGGATCAACGCAAAAACTTCGACCTACAGGACGCCCACGTTCCAGGCGGACTGCAGAAACAATTGTACGCGTACAAGCTTCTGTGCGCGAGGATCCAAGAAGCTCTACACGGAAACGCGCTGCGGCCCTAGGAGTACCCAGAACGACTTTACGTCGCATTTTACGGGATGATTTGAAGTTATACCCTTACAAAATTCAGATTGTCCAAGATTTGAAAGAATCCGATTTTGTTTCACGGTTCAATTTCGCAACAGAAATGTTACGGAGATTCCCTCACTTCAATAACATTATCTTCTCAGACGAAGCTCATTTTCATGTCAACGGATTTGTTAATCGACAAAATTGTCGATACTGGGGAACAGAAAATCCACGCTTAAAACATGGACGACCGTTAAACTCTCCGAAAGTGACCGTTTGGGCCGGAATAGCCAAGTGGGGGATCATAGGGCCGTATTTTTATGAAGATCGATACGGGCGTAATGTTACTGTTAATTCAGAGCGTTATGTTTCGATGCTTAGAGATTTTTTAGCTCCAAAACTGCAAGAATCGAGTGGTTACACTATTCACACCTGGTTCCAGCAAGATGGCGCTACCTGCCATACAAGTAACGACTCTCTGGAGGTCGTTAGAGAAATGTTTCCTCGAAGGTTGATATCGAGGAGGGGTGATATTGCTTGGCCACCCAGGAGCCCTGACTTAACGCCACCGGATTTCTTTTTATGGGGCTACCTCAAGAGTAAGGTGTACTCTAATAATCCTTTAACGACGGCTGAATTAAAAGCGAACATTGAAGAAGAAATCCGCTTAATCACTCCGCAACTTTTGACAAAAGTGTTCCAAAATCTCAGAGTCAGATTGGAAGAGTGCTGTAGGCGAAATGGACAATATTTGGATGATTTAATTTTTAAAAAATAAAAATTCATTTCGTTTTGTATAATTTAAAATAAATATTTCATTTAAAAGCGCTACAGTTGTATTAATATAATTTTTTTTAAGTGCACTTATTTACGGCCCACCCTGTATATATTTGGGACAAATAAAATCATTCAAAGACCAAGAAAATAAAGAAATAAACAGACGCATCACGAACAGCTGGAGACAATTCTGGAGCCTGAAAGAAATCTTACAATTGGACCAAAGTGCAGACACAAGGAAAAATATCTTCGACTCTGCTATTCTGCCGATTCTAACTTATGGACTACAAACAATGAGCTTGACTACAAAAACACTTGACCAGCTTAGAATATGCCAAACCAAAATGGAAAGGAAAATTCTAAACATACGACCGCGAGATAGGATTAGAAATGAAGTTATCCGCACAAGAACTGGAATTATAGACGTCATAAATAGAACAAGAAGACTGAAGTGGAGTTGGGCAGGACATTTATCTAGACTTCCGGATCAAAGATGGACAAAACTGACGACGAAATGGAAACCAGATAACAAGAGACCAGCAGGACGACCCAATAAAAGATGGAGTGACGATTTATCCCATTTAACAACAAATTGGTACAACGAGGCCAAAAATAGAGATACATGGGCAGCCCTGGGGGAGGCTTATGCCAATATTCGACCGACATAATAAACTTTTTGATTTCAATTTATTTATTAAACTTTAATTTATTATATTTTAATTGCAATTCAATTTTAACTTAAAAGTATATATGTATGTAATATTAGCTGTAATTTTATGTTAAGTAAAATCTAAATGTAATTAAATGTAATAGGTATCAATTAATGTATATATCAAACTTAAGGCAATAAAAAGCTTATAATAATAATAATAATAATAATAATAATTGTGGGGAGATGAAGCAAAACATTATTGTATCATAGATAAAATTGCAATTGAAGCTCGCATGTTAACCATTTGAACTAACTTATATACATTCTCTTTTGAGTTACGGAATCTTAAACGCTTTCTTGTTGAGCTGACTGCCTGTTTAACCTAATTATCTGCCTAAACTCTCCCCCGTATTTATAAAGAAAATATACATAAAATTAGTTATTTCAGCTCCCGTGTTTAGGAAAACTACACCATGGAATAAGAATTTTCCGAACTCAATCTAAAGTCAGTTGCCTATCGTTCCATTTGAGTCCGGAATATTTGTAGTCCGTTGTGTAGTTTTCCTAAACACGGGATCTGAAATAATTAATTTTAACTATGTTTTCTTTATAAATACGACACTAACTTTCACACATGTGAAAAATTCATAGAGACATTTTATGTCCGATTGAGTTTGAAATTAAATAAACGGATCATTTTAAATTCCTAGATTTATTTTTATTGGAATAAATTTAGTGTTAGAAACAAAACAATAAAAAGGAAGAACATGTTTAAAAATCTGTAGTTATGTTTAGTAAATACATATATAGTCCTTCAATTTGTTAAAACGAGTTTAGTAAAAAACTAACGAATTTTTAAAAGAATATCTCAAGTAATAAAGAAACAGATTTATCGAAATGCAGTACTGAGATGATACCTATACATTTTTCAATAAAAAAATTTGAACATAGATTGAAGTTGTTTTTTCTAATGTTACATGTTTTTATTACTACATTATACTTTTGTGACATATTCATCTAATTGATTTTTTAGTAACTGTACTCGATTTGATTCGTTTTTCAACATTCTTATAAGATCTTCAATCAACTTTTTTTGCATTTGTACATTTACTTCTAATCTTTGAACACGTTTTCCCAGCTCAATTATAGTTTTTTCTTGAGTATTATAAGACGATGGTGATTCGGTGTTCTCCATTTCAAATCGCATGTCATTTATTTTAGAATGTCGATTTTTTTGTTCAATGTCTTTAAACTGGTCTCTTAATAATTCATCATTTATTGTTATATCTGATCCAGTTTTTTTAATGTCAGCTTCGCATTCAATGTTTAGGTCCACCCACAATTGTAATAAAGAAGAAGACTTCACTATACCATTTTCTTTAAACAGTGATCCATCGATTTCTGCTTTTAATGCTTTTGAGATTACATTGCTAGGACTTTGGACTGCTGTATTTACTTCGTTGTTTAAATTTACAAGAGTTGTTCTGGGTTCAATAAAAGGTAAACATTTTCTTTTTATTTGACTGGCTTTTAATTCTTCTATCCATGGAAGTTTTTGCGCCTCCCAATCTAGATTTTTAGTTTTTATTTGTTCCACAATATTCTCATTATTATCATTAGTCTCATTATACTCTAATTCATTGAAACCCACCTTTTTTTCGTTAATTAAGTTCACAGTCACAGTATTCAGTGGCATTAAGTTAGTAGATGATGAAGGTGGTCTTCGTTTTGGAGCTTTTACGCGCCTAGCTCTTATATCAGAAAGAATTGATGTTCGCTGTACTTTATCGAACTCACTATTATTACCATGAATTTCATCGAAACTAGCTGTTCTTTCCTCCTTGCTTTTAGCTTCATAACTGAATTCGCTACTCTGGCTATTATCATTGGAATCTTGATGGAATGCTGTCTTTTGGTCAGCGTTCGTAATTTTGTGTCTTAAGCCAGTGACATTTGCTATGGACTTTTTGACAATAATTGTTGCTTTTTTACTAGGGTGAGGAGCCTTTCTTTCATCAGAATAACCCCTTCTTTCGTCTTCTTCTGCTTTTAATTCGAAATTCTCATTTTTTCGATCACTTGATGAGGAATTTGTTAAGCTTGCAAAGGTTAAACTTTCTAAGGACATTCTTTGAGCGGAAATATCATCAGCCTCTAGGTCTGGTCTGATTAAAAGTTCTTCATGCAAACAACTTGCTTTAAGTCCTTTAGAAGAAGAAGGAAATTCACCGTTTTTTTTTAAAGTTTCATTTGAAGATAGTTTTGTTTGTGGCGTATTAGTTTCTTTCACTAGAGTAACTGGAAAAAAAAATAAAAAAGGATTAACTATAAATTCTAACAAAATATGAACAAAATTGTAATAAATATCTTCTGAAAGAATGGAAATACAGTTACTATTCGGTTATCTCTTTTTTAGTATTACATGAGAGAACTGCAAAATAAACTCTTATGAAAATGTGCATAGTTTACTACATATGTATAACAGTATCCACTTATATTTTTTTTAAAGAACCAAAGTATTAGCCTTTTTTTTAATTAGGTCATATAAGCAATGAAATTGCACAATTTTTTTTAGTTTACATGAATGGGCATATTCATAGTCATATTTTAAACCCGAATCTATTTGAACTTATTAGAATATCTACTTTGATATTATTTTACTGAAACAGGTTACAGGCACAGGAGTAAATTCAATAAGTAAAATTTAAATTTTGTTTGCGTTAAAGGAAGATTTTGTTTAAATAAAAATCGAACGCAAACGTTTAATGAATTGGGCGCATTGAATCGGTGTTTCTTTACTATTAAACAAAATGGAAAATAATGCACAAAAACTGGAGCCACTTGATGGGACGAATTTTTCCATCTGGAAATACTGAATTCAAATTTTGCTTGAAGAAAAAGGTGTGGAGAAATTGCCAGCAAATACATTGCCATCGTTGTTGGAGGATGTTTCAGCTGATGCAAATAGTATCAAGGCCAAGGAATCGTTGAAATCTGAAGAGAAGAAATGCAAATCTATGTTAGTGCAATGTATTGGCGATTCCCAATTGGAACATGTCAAAGACTAAATTTTTGCAAAAGAAATATATGATACATTGATTGGTGTATTTGAACGCAAGTGTGTTGCTGGCTAATTGCTGCTGCGAAAAGAATTATTGACGATGCGATACAAAGATGGAGATAAAATCAATGAATATTTTCTTCAGTTTGATCATGTAGTGCGATAGTTGAAATCGATTGGTGCAACATTAGAAGAGCTGGATGTGGTATGCCATTTGATTTTAACGTTACCAAAATCTTTTGATGGCCTAATTACCGCACTGTAAACGATGGATACAACCAAATTAACGAATTTGTTAAAAGTCGTCTTTCGAATGAATGTGGAAAGCATGCAGCTGGTTATAGTGGGCGTGCAGTTACATCAAGCGACTCAATGGCTATGCAAGCAGACCGTTCGAAAATAATTTGTCACAGATGCAAAAAGCCAGGTCACATCAAATCGAAATGTAAGGTTAATTTGTCGAAGAAAAGGGATTCGTATGTTAAGAAAAATGCAAGTGCAAACTGAGCTAGAAAAAATGTCAGTCCTGAATTCTTATTTTGTGAATAACAAATATCGTGAATCGTCAAGAAACAGTAATTATGCTTTTGAAGAAATTTATTTTGTTCTTGATTCTGGTTCAACTCCTTAAATCGTTAAAAATAAAGTATTCTTTAACAATAGACATAGAATCAAGCCGATAAATATTTCAACTCCAAAAGCAGGTGATTCCTTGGTGGCAAACCAGCAAGGCGTCATTTCGATAAGGACTTTCCTTAATGAAGATAATTCAACAAAACCTATTCAAAACGTCTTGTTTGTTAAAAATCTAAAATGTTATTTGATGTCAATTCGTCAATTAACTGACAAAGTCAGTATAATAAACGCCCGAAGATGAATGATTGATATTCGAAACGCGTCGCGTTATATAAAACAAATTTCAAAGTTGTGAGAATTATTGTTTCTTTTCAAAAATAAAATAAAACCAAATAATAAATATAAAATTAAAATTTAATGTTCGTTTTTATTTTTATTTTCGTTTTTTATATATATTAACTGACAAAGGTTACAAGATCACTTTTATGGTGTTGATGCCTTTATCTCCAAAAATGGTCAATATAATATGTTCGCCGCTGGTAGAAATGGTCAACTGTATGAAGTCACTTTTTATGTTGAACGTAGTGTGTATGCTGGAATTGCTGGTGCGGAAAAACTGAGCAAAGCATCACACACGTAATGACATTTTCGATTAGTTCATTTGAATGTCAATGATAGGAAGAAGATCGTGAATCAAAACATGCCAACTGGATTGGTTGCATCCATGGTACACTGCTCGTATTGCATTACTAAGCCATGCAGAAAAGAAGTGAAGTTTTCGAAAAATTTCAACAATACGTTGCTATGGCTGGAGCAAAACATGGGCTAACAATTTCAAAATTAATTTGGATAATGGCGGTAAGTATTACTCAAACCAATTTATATATTTTTGTGTCAATAAAGGTATTCGACTGAATTACACCGTGCCATACAATCCGGAAATGAATTCGGTATTTGAACGTTTCAATCGCACAGTAGGTCCGGTATTACACAGCGCATGTATTTAATGCGCATTAATCGGCTATTTTGTTTTGAAGAATCATTCGGTGATGCGCGCATTATTACATGAAGACTTTTCAGATTTTTAAGTCTGTGCATTCTTTTGACACATATCTTTTATTTCTACTTTCGTTGCTCGCTCGGTGTACCCAACTCACGGTTGCCACATTGGTCATTTGTGACCAAATTTAATTTTTAATTCCATTTGGTCATATTTTTCGGAAACGAAAAAATATGTTCGACAATTTGAGTAACGAAAACGTTCTTTTAACATACTCACTTGGCTAAACAGAAACAACGGTTAAACTCATTTAAGCAACTTTGTGTAAATAATAACTTTATTAAAAATATAAACTCTTGATCTGAATTGGACTTAGGGAACAGAGAGAATTATCTACGCATTACACAAGCCGTAAAAACTTATATACTGTGATCTCATGTTAAAACGATTTGTTTTTATATTTCGTCATCTTCATTTAAGTTTATCTAATTTAATTAAGTTTGTTAGGGATTTTGTGAGTTTATTTGTACGTAAATAAAAAATAAATCTCATCTGCATAGTTTGCAAAATATGTTAAACAAAATGTGATGAATTCATTAATCTGTGTTTACAAATTTTTTGGACTTGAATTATGTTGGTAATTTGTACCTACAAGTGGTCATGTTTATTTTCAAATTTGGACACAAACTTTTTTTTCCAGTAGTGGCAACCGTGGGTATACCTATCGTCCACTTGAATTCACTTTCGTGTCCCATATTGAGGAATAAGCTCTACTAAACACGAACACGAAGTGAAGCAAATGCGAAAAAATACGAAGAAAAGGAAAAAAAAACGTCAAAAACCTGCCGAGACAGATTTATTTCTATTTAATTTTTTATTTCTTCCTTTCTCTTTTGCACTTCATTGATGCAAGGAAAAACATGCGCTGTGTAAGGCACCAGTTATAGCTATCATTGGTTTTCATCATTGAAAACAAACATTGGAATTTTTTTTGGCAGGTCGTTTATAGCTATCATTAGAAATTTCTGTCATTGAAAAAAATTTCCTGATTGAAATCCACCGAAAAATTTTTACTGATAGAAATCTGTCATTGGAATTGTGTGAAATTGGAACACAAATCAGTGAAACGATTCGTTTCACTTTTGTACATAAAAGTATCAACTATTCAGGAAAATGAATTTCCGTCCGGAAGATAGTAAAATACGTTTTTAGAGAAAAATAAATGCGTAATTACACTTTTTTTGTAAAAAAAAATTCTTTATGTAATTTCCGATCGATCAGTATATAATTTTCATTTCTAATCAAAGGGAAACACCGTCAAATATCGATTCAAAAATTTTTCCGCATCGATTTCAATGATAGCTATAACTGGCCCCTAATACCGGACTTAGATGCCAAATCATGTAAATGTTACTTGTTGCTCGTGGGTTCACACAAGAAAGAGGTTTCGATTACAACGAAACATATTCACCAACAGCCAAATTTACCACCTTCCGTGTTTTACTGTCCATTGCTAACCATTTTGCATATGAAATACATCAGATGGACGTTAAATGTTCTTTTCTAAATGGAAACTTAAGGGCAGACATGACACAACCAGAAGATTTTGTGAAAGATAAATCCATGGTTTGCAAATTAAACAAATCACTATATGGGTTGAAAAAAGTATCACGGATTCGGAATGCAGTCTTTAATCAATTCATTCTAAAAATTGGTTTTAATCGTTGCCAATCAGATCAATCTTTCTACATCAAATTTGAAAATGGTATCGTCTGTTACATTCTCTTATACGTCGACGTCAATCATTTCAAACAGTACAAAAATGGCGAATGTAACCAAAAGTGAATTGGCAAAAGAATTTGAGATGAGGGATCTCGGTAAAATTAATTTGTTTCTTAGAATTTCTTTTGAAAGAAATTTAAATGAGAGTTCAATTCAATTAAGCCAGTCAAATTACTTGATAAATACTTGAAGAAATTTCATATGAATAACTGCAAAACGGCTGCAACACTAATCGAAAATGGATTTTCTGCCGGCAATAAATTCACCTTCATATTTTAATCTGGTTTCTATTAATAGATTAATTTGTGCGCTAGTAAAATATTCCCTGAAATTCATCAAATTAACTAATTTATAAACAATTTAGAATTTGATTAAATACTTTTCATTGTCTTTTTCAGCCATTTTTGCTCCAAATTGCGTCGGCATCAACAACTTATCAAGAAAATTCTTGATGCTTTTTTTGTTTATATTTGCGCATCAGTTTATCAAACATTGCAATAATGAACAATTGACATTTTAAGTGATACCAATTATTTGCGTTTATGAACGTGCAACAGGGATGATCGGAAATCATCTCTGCAGTAATGCGTTTGTGAATTTACACTTTACTAGTTTTATTTATATTTTCTAAAATATCAAACAAAATTAGCAGGCAAAAAATAAATGTAAAATCAAAAATGTTACTTCCTAACAATTCTGCAATGTTTTTCGCCTCTAGATTTCCTTTTTCTATAAGGGGTTTCAAAGTAAGTCTTTCTTATAAATATCCCACCTCGTTGTGGAACTTGAAAAAAAGTTATACAAACATTGAATTTTATCGAAAAATTTAACTACATATAATGAGCACCGAGCAGCATCATTAACCACCAAATTTAAGGAATGCGAGCAACATGGAACGAAAAATGCTCTTGGTTCCAGGGTTCGAATTATCATAACTTTGGCTTCGACAGTTACTTATTAAAATCAAATATAATTTGTATCGAACTGCATGAGTCTGGCAACTCTGCATTCGATGTTTTCTATATAGTAGGATAGAGTATAAGAGAATGTAGAGCCAATAATAAATGTAAAAGAAGATTAGAGACTGGATAGATTTCGACCGAGACGGTCGATCGTAAATAAAATAGAGAGATAGTGGTTTTTTAATTAATTTTCCACTTTAAAATGACTGCCTTTTTATTTTCATACAGAAGTTAGAATTTCGGAAAGAGCTCACCACTGAGTTGTTGGAACATTTGGTCATTCGAGCCCAATTTGACCCGTGACGCGATAGATTTATGAGAAAGAAAGTGCGGTTTTTTCTTTAAAAAATATTGTCTTTTATTAGAATAAAACCCCGCGTGTGAAAGAACGGGAAATGTGAAAGTGGCATTAAAAAAAATGCATTTATTAAGTGAAGCGTAATGTGCTACATACAATATATGTATGGGCACAAAAATTGTGAAAGAAGCATAAAAGAAAAAAAACGCATTTATTAAGTGAAGCGTAAGGTGCTACATACAAACATATGTATGTATGTGCACACAAAACTGTGAAAGAAGCAGTTAAAAAAAAAATGCCTTTATTACCTAAAGCGGAATGTGCTACACATAAGCATATGTCCACGAAGAATTTATTTTATCGAGAAAGACGCTACGTGCAAGGTCACGTAGGCACCAGCCGTAAGTACATAAAGCCGTTGGGTCATGTGACAGAAGTGATAGAAGCTGCCCGAGAAATCCATGCAGGGATAGAGTGATAGATACCCCGACGGCTTGTGTTTAACTACATATATATTAATAACCTTTTCATTTCAGCGAACCTTTATATACCATAGAACCCTTTATATAGACAAGATAAATAGAAAAAATTCCGTTTATCGCCTACCGAGAAACGAATACATAAAATAATTAGGTACCAAGCAACCCCTTTACGGGATGTACATAAGAGCATTAGCAACAGATATAATTCCTTGTTTATAAACAAGAACAAACAAGTTCTCGACTTACAACCGAGAATGGATGAGAAAGAACAGACACAAGAGACAGACTGACAGAATTTCTTGTTTTCGACTTACAACCGAGAGCAAACGAGACAGAAAGAAAGGGAGAATTTTTTTTCCCCACGAAAAATATAAAACGAGTTTCCGATTTACATATAACCAAACTCGAAAGACACACTCACTACTTTGTTTCTAGTCGCTGACAAATACTTAGGTATATACATAGGATAGAAAATAGAGAATGAGAGAGTAGAGGTGCATGAATATTAACATGCATATGGATAGGGGAAAGAATGAGCAGCGAAAATACAATTCACATATGTGCTGTGCCTTGTATATTTTTCATTTTAAAGCGAGCACTCGAGCCAGGCAGTCCTGGTTAAAAAATTTAAATTGAGAAATAATAATTATTGTGGAAAGAAAATTGTTTTTGTTGAAGCCGAATCAAAAGCGAAAGGTGTAAAACACAGCAGTGAAAGTGCGAATTACAAGTTAATTTGATCGGTAAGAATTTTATACAGTCCACTGCGGAAAGATGGACAGAATTTTTATTTTATTTAAAAAAAAAAAAAATGAGAAAAGATGCATATGTGCAGCGAGTGATAGAGTGTTGTGTTGTTGTTGTAGGTGAAAGAGGGTAGTTTTTTGTTTGACCTGGTTGTGGCGCCGCAGCCAGGGTTATGCTTAATATTTGTTTTTGGTATGGTTTTTTATTATGTGTGTTAAATAGTGACGGGCTTTCAAATTTCAATCGATGAAATTGAAAACCTGTGTAGTGTGCAGCGAGGGAACGGGCAAATACAGTGATAGAACGGATAGTGAGTTTCTTTAAAAAAAAAAGGAGAAAATAACAAAACGAGAAAGGAATAGAAGCAAGTTCTAGAAGACTTTATTTGCCTGTTCAATCTCGGAAAGAAGCATATTTTGCATGAAAATGGGAAAGACGAGAGAGAATGAATTGTTTATTTTTCCTTGTGACAGATTGCGACAGATATTATTTTTAGAGAAAGAATTTTTCAAAGCGCTCTAAGCATGAAATGTACGAGTGGCTATATGAGAGAGATTACAGGTGGTAGATGCTTGCAAGCTTGGAAAGAGTTGACCAAAATAAACAACAACAACAAAGGTTTTGTTTATCTGCCCACGGAAAGAGCTTCTGTTAATCAAAACAGAAGATGATAACTATTAACAAAATGAGTGTCAACAATAAACGAAAAAAAAAAGGATAGAATGAAATTCCTCCGAACTAATTGGAGATTTCAGAAACAACAACAACAACAACAATAGCGTCAGAACACACCTTACATTTTTATTGTTTATATTTCATTTCATTCTTTCTAATATATTTCATTTAAATATTTCATTTGCCTTTGTTATTCATTAGCAATATATTTTCGTTAAAAACCACAACCTATATTTAATAATTTACTATATTGTTTTTTCCTCGCATTTATTTCAGATTTTGGAAAGAATTTACTTTGGAAAGATTGAGATAGAGGATAGAGAGAGAGATCACTTTGGAAAGATTAAGAGAGAGAATATGGCTGACCAGAACACCTCATATCTTTATGAGGCCGCCATCCACACGATCAATAGGATGCGGTCCTTCACCGCATCCGAGGACTTTAAAGCGATAGAGGCCGAGGAGGTGGAAGTCCGGCTGCAAACCTTGATGCAGGCATGGGTGCAGGTAAAGGATTGTGAAGCGAAGCTGACTGCTACAGGCGATTTGCTCACAAACGCCGAGGTAGAAAGAAACATGGTGGCAGCGGAACAGAGCTACTTCCCGGCATATGCTGCCCTGAAGAAACGTGAGAAAGAGCTGGCCCCGCAGCCAGATGCGAGAGAGACACCTGCCATCGCCGTACAGGTGAATTTGCCGTTTGCTGAGCACGACGTCAAAAACACCTGGGGTACTTTCGATGACTCGTTCACGAAGTGGCAGAGCTTCAAGGATAGATTCACGGCGGCTGTACATGCCATCGAGAAGATAGCGCCGGCGTACAAGTTCGCCTACCTAAAGTCGTCGTTGTCCGGTAGAGCCGCTCGTACACTGGGTGAGTGGCAGCAGACGGACCAGAACTACGGCGAGGCATTGGCTCGGCTGAATCAGGTCTACAACAAGCAATACGCTACGTGCCGAGAACTCCTTCGCTCGTTCTTCAGGCTTCCAGTTCTAAGAGGAGCTCCGAAGGCCAGCGACCTGGTAAAGATGTCGAATACCACGTACGAGACCATGCGTCAGCTGGCAAGCCAAGGTATTCCGACGGATCAGTGGGACATGATTGTGGTGCACACGCTCCACGAGAAGCTAGATGGAGAGACAGCGTGCAAATGGGAGGAAGCAAGAACCTCTGAAATGCCCACAACGAGAGAGATTTGCGACTTCTTGGAGAAACGTGCCACGGCACTGGAAAGTGCCCAGGACAACCTGAGGAGAGATGCGCCGTCCACATCGGCACAAGCGTCGCAGATGTTCGGACGAGGTGAAAGAGCTGTGCCAGCGGCCAATCGGAGGGGGCAGAACAGGGACAGAGCCACACCAGCAAGGGCATGCCCAGCATGCAAGTCTACTAGCCATCCAATATGGGGATGCCCACAATTCCAGACTTGGACCTTGAAGGCGAAGCAAGACATGGTGAGAGACAGAGGCCTTTGCAGCAATTGCCTTAAAGTAGGGCACCAGCCAAAAGAGTGCTTCCAGGGTCCGTGCATCAGGTGCCCTGGAAAACAGATGCACAACAGTGTGATGTGCCCAATGAGAGAGCTGAGAAAAGGTGACAAGGCCGCACTGTTCGCAGCAGAGAGAGAGCCATGCAAGCCAGCGAAGCGTAACGGAAAGAAGGATTGACTAAGCCAACCACCTACAAAGAGCAGACGCTTGATAGACGGCAAGATGGAAAGAAAGTCGATAGATGAGACAGAGAGCGAGAGATCATGGACAGACTTCAAAAGAAATAAAATTTTTAAAAATAAAGAAAATGTAGACGAAAGTCGAAAAAAGTATTTAAAATGTTTTAACTTTTTTGGAAAAGGTAGAAGAGAAAGATGGGCCTTGATGCCTACGGCACAGGTCCGAATAGAGATAGATGGTAAGCGTAATGGGCCGGTTCGGGCTCTGCTAGATACTGGGGCACAACCGAATCTGGTAAGTTGTCAATTACAGAAGCGATTAGGGTCATTGAAACAACCAATGACGTCAAGGTTACTGGAGATAGAGGGACAGCCGTTCGAATTAAAACAGAAAACCACGTTGAGACTAAGTCCGTGGTTCGATTCAAGTGACTCCATTGAACAGGAGTTCTAGATATTACCAAGAGAGAATCGATGGCAACTATTGGTACCTGAGAGAGATGTTCTTGTGACAGGGGAAGATAATTTCCCGGGGATTCCCTTTGCGGATCCTGAATATGGAAAGACTGGTCCAGTGGACTTGCTACTCGGATGCAGAATATTAGCGAAAATATTTCGTTCTGTGCTAGGTTATCAGCCTCAAGGTACACTATGCATGGACACAATGTTTGGAAAGATAGTTCTTGGAGAACATTGGACAGAAGAAGAAGAGAAAGAGGGTGATAGAGGACAGGGAGCATTTTGCATGACCTTTGACAACAATCAATTACATGACATGCTAAAGAGATTATGGGAAGTAGATGAGGTCAAATCAGCTTCTTTGCGTACTGAAGAAGAAGAGTTGGTAGAAGAAAACTTCATTAAGACTTATTCACGCGATTGTTCAGGTAGATTCGTAGTAACGATTCCCCTGAAGCAACATGAGATAGATTCAGAGATAGATTTCGGGAGCTCAGAGCTAATAGCGAAGCGCCGATTCTTTGCTTTAGAAAGAAAATTGGAAAGAGATCCTGAGGTGAGAGAGAAGTACATAAACTTCATGAGAGAATACGAGAGAGAAGGACACATGTACCCAGTGACTAGAGAGACACAAGGCAGTATGGTGTACCATATACCCCATCATTGTGTGACAAAGAAGTTTAGAGTCGTTTTTGACGCCAGTTGCAAAACGATAAAGGGTATCTCGCTTAATGAAGTACAGATGCTTGGAGAGAAGCTACAAAAGGATTTGTATGAGATTCTAATGCGTTTCCGTAGACATCGAGTTGCGATAAGTGCGGATATCAAGATGATGTTTCGAATGGTAAAGATTGCGAGAGAGCAATGGGATCTTCAGCGTATATTTTGGAGAGAGAGCCCTAGAGAAAGATTGCGAGAGTATTGGTTGACCGTAGTCACATACGGTATGACTTCTTCAGCATTTAATGCGGTGAGAGCATTAATGCAATGTGCGAAAGATGCAGAGAAAGAATTTCCAAATGCTGCAAGAGCAATAATGGAAGATTTCTACATGGATGATTGCACAACTGGTGCAGATTCTGAGGAGAAAGCAATAGAATTGTCGAGAGAGATAGATTATGTGCTGAAAAGTGCAGGCTTTGAATTGAGAAAGTGGAAGTCAAACTCAAGACTTTTGGTGAAAGACATGAATTATGAAGAACAATCATCAGTGATATTCCCAGATGATGATAAAGCGTCAATCCTGGGATTGAAATGGTTATTGGAGAAAGATCAATTCACGTTCATAGTGAAAACACCAGTGATAGACGACACAATGACTAAGAGAAAGATTGTGAGTTGCGTTGCTCAGCTATATGACCCTAATGGTTTCATATCGCCGGTGACGATTTCTGGAAAGATCCTCATCCAAGACATATGGCGGTTGAATGTCGATTGGGATGAACAATTGCCGAGAGAAATAGAAGAAAGATGGAGAGAGTTCTGGAAAGAGATATTATTCCTTGAGAACATAAGATTGGATAGATGGATAGGAACATCGGAAGATGTAGACATAGAGATTCATGGATTCTCTGATGCGTCGGAGAGAGCATATGGTGCAGTGATTTACATCAGAACAACAGACCGAAAAGGGAAGATTCGAGCGAGTATGCTAACGGCTAAGACACGCGTCGCACCGCTCAAAACAATAACAATACCACGTCTAGAACTTGCGGCGGCAGAGTTGCTAGGGCGATTATTGGTAAATGTGAGAGAAACAATGAACTTTGAGAGGACAGAATACAACCTTTGGACAGATTCACTCGTCACGCTGCATTGGATCAACAAATTGCCATGCAACCTAAAGACGTTTGTAGCGAATAGAGTTTCGTCTATACAGACAAACACTGAAGTGAAGAGATGGAGACATGTCGGAACGAAAGACAACCCTGCAGACCTGTTGAGTAGAGGAATCAAGCCATCACTATTGGTTGACAACAGACTCTGGCAACATGGTCCTGAATGGCTTGTCAAACCCCGAACTACCTGGAAATCTGAAAATTATGTGCCAAATGTTTCAGATGGGGGGAGGGATGAGATGAAAGAGGAAAGAGTACTAACGATGGTGGAATTTACAACTCCATTATCTATACGTACAAGAGGTTTGAAAGAAAGCGTTTCAGTGATTGAATACGCATTTACACTAGAGAAAGCGCTGAATATAGTTAGCTATATATTGAGATTCGTCAATATGATCAGAGAAAGAATTAGAATACGGAAAAAAGAAGAAGGAAAGTACGGCAAGAGACCGAGGCGCTCTAAACGTCAGGTCATAAGGAAAGATGGAGAGGCGGTTATCCAACCGACTTCATTGGAAAAGAAGTAAGCGATAGAGCACTTATTAAGGAAAGAGCAGGAAAGATACTTTCGTAAAGAAATCTCTTACCTGAAGAGAGATAGACGTCTACCAGACAAGAGCAAGATTGACTCCCTGAAACCAATTCTAGATTGCCATGGCATTCTGAGAGTTGGGGGGAGATTAGGAAGAGCAGAGACAGATGGATGACAGGAAGCACCCAGCGATTGTGCCAGCCTCATCACGATTAGCATGGCTGATCATGGACAGCGCGCATAGAGCAACGAAACATGGAGCAACACAAATTATGATGCAACATATAAGAGAAAGATTTTGGATTCCTAGAATACGAAGCGAGATCAGAAACTATCTTCACAAATGTTTGGTTTGTGTGAGATACAACCATCGTTTCGAGATGCAGATGATGGCTGATTTGCCATCGGAAAGAGTCAACCCTGGAAAGGCGTTTCTGCACACAGGTGTAGACTACGCTGGCCCATTTGAGATCAAGATGATAGATAGAGCTGGAGCGCAGATAGTGAGACAGAAATGTTGGGTTTCGGTTTTTGTGTGCCTTAAGACAAGAGCAGTACATATTGACATAGTATCGAACCTTTCATCAGCAGCATTCATTGCTTGCTACGAAAGATTTATCGCCAGGAGAGGGAGATGTGAGAGATTATACAGCGACAACGGCACAGCCTTTGTCGGTGCAGAGAAAGAATTGAGAAAGACAAGAGAGCTTTGGCTCAAGAGAGAGACCTTCGAGGATTTGAGTTTGAAGGGGACAGAGTGGAAATTCATGACTCCGGCCGCACCACACCAAGGTGGTATATACGAGGCAGCTGTCAAATCCATGAAATACCACCTCACGAGAATTGTTGGAGCAAGAGTGTTGACATATGAGCAATTGTTGACATTGCTTACTGGGATAGAAGCGATTCTGAATTCACGGCCCCTACAACCGTTGAATGACGATCCTAACGATCTACGCGCGTTAACGCCGGGACATTTCCTGGTGGGAGAGCCTTTAGTGCTACCACTTCCCTTCGTGACCAATGAGATGCCGAATGTTCACGGAGTGAAGCTGTGGAGAGAGAGAGAAAGAATGTTGTCGCATTTTTGGGCAAGATGGAAAGAAGAGTATTTAACTACTCTGTTAGAGAGAAAGAAATGGAGAAGAGAGACAGATAAGGTAAAAGAAGGACAGTTATGCATTATCAAGAGTGAAAACTTTCCGCCGTCAGCGTGGGCGCTGGGGCGCATTGTTAGAACGATTCCGAGTAAAGATGGTCTGATACGCAATGTGGTGATCCAGACAGCAACCAGCCAGCTAACGAGACCAGTACAGAAGATATGTATCCTGCCAACCGAAGAGCAGCATTAATGAGAGCAGCGTCATATACCCTCATGTTATGGGTTATGTTTTTTTTTTTTTTTTTTGTTGTATATTTTAGAATAGAATTGTAAAATAAAATGGGAAAGGGTGGAAAACCGTAGGTTTTCGCCGGGACTGTATCGAACTGCATGAGTCTGGCAACTCTGCATTCGATGTTTTCTATATAGTAGGATAGAGTATAAGAGAATGTAGAGCCAATAATAAATGTAAAAGAAGATTAGAGACTGGATAGATTTCGACCGAGACGGTCGATCGTAAATAAAATAGAGAGATAGTGGTTTTTTAATTAATTTTCCACTTTAAAATTACTGCCTTTTTATTTTCATACAGAAGTTAGAATTTCGGAAAGAGCTCACCACTGAGTTGTTGGAACATAATTCAAGCTTGTCTAAAATCAACTGAGTCAGTAACATTCTGGTCTTATCTTGTCATAAAATACGTCACTTCTATTAAAAACTCATAGCTATTTATTTAATCCTAATTAACCAACAAAGGGAAGAAACAATTGAAACAATCTGCATTCTGCAACAGACTAGATACGAGTATACATTAAAAGTAGCCGTTACAACAGTCATTAACTTTCAAAAAAAAAAAAAAACAAACTGCCTGCGCAAGAACAATTCGACTCCACATAGAATCATCGCTCTTTAATTTTTACACTCTATGCTCCTTTTCCATTCTATTAAAAATTTCATCTCCTGTAAGCAGGCACATAACTCTTACACAGTGTGCAATAAGAAAACCTGCACGCTCTGACCCATATGATTCCGTATAAATAGTTTTTTTTTAAATATCTCCCATGTTAGTTTTGATACTCAGTGTGCAAAAAAAAAACTTGCACATCCATTGACCATTGTAGTAGTAGGTAACACAGCAACCTGCCTGCTCTCTTTTTCGGAGGCAATTTTTTTTTGTTTTTTTTTTTGTAGATGAGAACTAAAATACAGAGGTCCGGTGCATGATACAAAACCTGCACGTTCTAGCCCATATGATTCATATTGAATGAATAAGTATTTTCTTAGTCATACCAGAGAGAAAAAACTAATCGAGAGAACCAAACTTCCTCGTCTCCGTCCCTTCGAAACCTCTTACTCTCATTTTTTATAGCGTGTTGAATTCGTATCGGTGTATACATGTTTTCACCTCGGAGAAGAGTACACAAAAAACATCATTTCCGGGAAATGCGACATTTCTCATTTTTGTTTATTGATAGCCAAGAAGGCTATGTTTTTTAAAGTCTCATTATAATATTTGTAATTCTCATGATTTTTTTTTTTAATTTTGCTAACATCTTGTCGTTTTTATATCTACAAAAATACTCCTATAATTCAAATTAAGTCTAGCAAAACATTTTTGTTTGTCAATAAATAACGGAAGAAGTTATACCGGTAGTTCGTGGTGAATTTGTTTTTCTCTTATTGTTCTCTAAGTTACAGATAGATGGCAGGAACAACCAAAACAAGAAAGGATGTGTGCAGAAAGTGTGTAACAAAGTTAAGGTTTTTTAGACTAGACTTTATTTGTGTATATGAACGAGTACCTACATGTTTTTTATAAATGTATGTTATGTTTATTTCAATAGTAATACCTTAACTAATAACTTAACACTGTATTATCTAAAATATACTGCATTGAATTATTTGACATTGAATTATAAAAGGCGGAATTAATAAAGTTTTACAGAGTTGTCAGTGAAAGCTCGAGTGGGGAGGTTCATGTCCTCTCGTCGTGTTCTGCGTTTTGTATTAATTGTTGTCTTGTCTCCCGTCCCCGTCCCCGTCGCAGTCACGTTAATTTAATTTATTTAAAACAAAACAAAAAAAAACAAATAGAATCAAAACAAAACTAAAAAAATAGTGATATAAAAATATAATCAATAAAACTAAAACAGAAATTAATAATGATAAAAAAAACAGTGAAAAACAACAGCAATATATAAAAAAAAGCAGCACAAAGGGAAAAAAGCAACAATAAAAAAAAATACCTACCAGAACACAGTAAGTGCATTCCCTTCACTCTTTCTTTCATTTTCTTGTACAGTTGAGTGACTCAGCAGGTGCATGCATTGGTCTAAGCTTTTTGAAAGCTCGCTCAATGGTGTGTATGTGTTGGTTCATTCAATAACACATGGATTGTAGATTACTGTTTTGATTGTCAGGGTCCGAACCAATTCAACGTCACTACTAAAGGCATAACACTAGTAGTGAGGTTGTATTGTAAAGACTTTTAAATAATCTTATACAGTAATTTACTTAGAAGTTCATTTGTTTTGATTTTAGGATTTTTTATATTGCAATGACTGGTAATTTTAGAGTAGATTATAGTAATGTTCGTGGGCTGAGATCGAATTTTCTGTCTGTATACATCCACATTAATTCTAACAGACCAGCTGTTTTGGCATTGAGTGAAACCCAAGTAGGTGAAGATTCCGATCCTACTGAATTTTTTATTCATGGGTATTGCTTGGTGCCATTATTCTTCTCACACCATGGTCTCGCCATATATATTAGGAATGATGTTGCATATCAACTTTTACCACAATACGGTCATTGTACCAACTCCCTTTTTAATTTCATGTGGTTAAAACTTTCCGTGAATAAACACATCATTCACTATTGTTTTCTTTATCGGAGCCCAAACCTGGACAGAGTTTCAACTTCTCAGGAATTTGATGCTCTGTCTGACTCCATACAAAGAATTGTCTCCCTGTATCCTCACACTGAAATCGTTATTACGGGCGATTTCAATGTTCACAATTCTTCGTGGCTTCGCCATTCGGGCCAGACAACGCCCGAAGGAATGTGTGCTGAGATTTTTGCTGAGTTTAACCATCTTACTCAGCTTGTCAATGAGCCTACTCGTATATCAGACGTTAACGGCCGAGCAAAAAAAACACTTGACTTGTTTCTCACCTCTGATCCTGATAAATACACAATCAGTGTATTGACTCCTCTAGGCACATCGGACCACAGTGTCATATCTGCTAATTTCTCGTGTCAAACAAATCCAGTTAAAAAAAGAGCTCCAAAGAGAACCGTTTGGCAGTACGAGAAAGCCAACTGGGACGGTCTCAATAATTTCTTCAGGATCTTTAACTGGTCGCTATGCTTCCTCGGTAGCGACGTATGTAGACTTCAGTGCAGATATGATTTCTAGTATGATTCATCTGGGAATGGAAACGTTTATCCCGAATAGGGTTAAAAATATTAAACCCAAGGTTAAATCATGGTTTGATTCGAGCTGCAAAGAGGTTATCAAGGAGAAAGAGGTGAGCTTCCGATGTTTTAAAGCCAACCCAACTGAGGAAAACCGGAAAAAGTTTAAGCAAGCCAGGAAGGCTTGCAACGCCTATATTCGAAGGACCAAATTTTTACATGACCAAAAATTACGGCGAAAAATACTGCAATGTCCCAAAGGCAGTAAGAATTTTTGGTCATTTGTAAAAAATATGAGGAATTCCTCTTCCTCGGTTCCTACGCTTGTTGTCAATGACACTCCTTTAGTTAGCTCTATTGATAAAGCCAACTTATTTGCTAGGCAGTTCGCCGAAAATTCCACCTTACCAGATAGTGTCATGACTCCCCCAGTTCTTGAACGCGTAAATGATTCTATGGGACCAATCTTTTTTCGTACTCGAACTGTGGCGAGAGTTCTTAAAGATCTCAACATTCATAAATCCGCTGGCCCAGATGGTATCCCCGCTATTATTCTGAAGAGGTGTTCTTCCACGCTAGCAAAACCACTGCGTAAGCTTTTCCATCTATCCTATTCTTCTGGTCTCGTTCCGAGTAGTTGGAAAACTGCATTTGTTCAGCCAATCCCAAAAAAAGGCGAATCTTCTTCTCCCACAAATTACATACCGATAGCACTAACGTCCCTTCTTTCTAAGGTCATGGAAACGCTGATTAATTATCAGCTTAAGAAATATCTTGAGGAACGGAAGCTTCTTAATGACCGGCAATACGGCTTTCGTAGCAATAGGTCCACTGGTGATCTCATGGTTCATCTCACCGAACAGTGGAACAAATCTTTACATCGTTTTGGAGAAAGTAAGATTATTGCACTTGATATTTCAAAGGCATTTGATAAAGTCTGGCATCTTGCTCTCTTATCGAAAATGCGTGCTTTCGGTATCGACGAATCTCTTCTTCGTTGGATTAGAAATTTTCTTTCGAACCGTTTAATACAAGTTGTTTTGGACGGATTCAAGTCTGAAACTCATAAAATAAATGCTGGTGTGCCCCAGGGCTCCGTTTTGTCTCCGACCCTCTTTCTCATTTTTATAAATGATCTCCTGTCTGCCACTTCTAATCCAATACATTGTTTCGCTGACGATAGCACTCTTAGCTTTTCATATTCGTTTCCAGACTCACAACCCTCCTTTTCGGATGTGGAACTGCAACGGCAAAATACAGCATTGTACAATGGGGAATAAAAAATCGTGTGGAATTTAATGCTTCGAAAACGCAATGCTGTCTTGCATCGTTAAAGCGAGATAAACCCTCCTTGTCACTATCTATGAGTGGCACTTGCATCAACGAAACGGAAAATCTCGACATCCTCGGAATGTGCATCAGCAACCACCTTTTGTGGAGCGATCACATACGCGATGTTGCCAAAAATGCCGCAAGATGTCTAGGTTTTTTTAAACGTTGCAAGAAATTTTTCTCTCCGTCTGATCTGGCTACAATCTACAAAACCTATATACGTCCGAAACTTGAATATAACTCTCATCTCTGGGCTGGTGCTCCAGTAACTTATTTAAGCCTCTTGGACAGTATTCAAAAAAGAGCTTTTAAAATGATTGGTGACATTAACATCATCAACTCGTTTACGTCACTCGAACATCGACGCAAGGTTTCTTGCCTCACCCTTTTTTACCGTTATTTTAACGGACTTTGCTCTAGTGAAATAGACAGTTGCATTCCTCCCCTTAAACAATTTAACCGTAATACCCGCGCTTCTAGGAATGCCCATCAGTTTACCCTTGAGCCCAACTTCGGCCGTACTATGAAGTACAGAGATTCTTTTTTTAGCCGTACTACGCGAATGTGGAACGCCTTGCCACGCTCTATCTTTCCCTGTCATTGCAATGTTCAGAAATTTAAAATCAATGTACACCGACACCTCCTATCCAACCCTTCCCTCTTTTCCTAATGCTCACACTGTGTCTTTGGCATATTAAAGGTATACAAAACCCTTTTAGTGTTCGCTAATTATAAAAAAAAAAAAAAAAGTTAACCGAGAATATTTTTAAAAAATATCCATATCTTCTGCAATTGCGGTATCAATCGATATTTTCTGGAACTTAGTGTTAACGTAACATTTATCTGTCATGAATTATTTTTTCAGCTTTTTTATACACCAAAAAAATCAATTATGAACTTTGGCTGCGATAATAATTACTTGAACACAGCATTTTCTATGTTTAGTCATTCAGGTTTAGCCCTTAACTTTGATTTGCATTTATTTATGAATAGCCTAAAAAGTTTAGCAAACATCTATGAAAAAGCCACAATGCACTTTCAGAAAAACTGTAGTTAGAACTTTCCCTGACAGATTTTTCCTTGTCGCTATATAACTGAAAGATAAGATATAAATAGTTAGAACTGGAAAACTTATAAAAATGATACATAAGACTTAAATTTTGGTTGAAGAACAAATTTGTATATTCTTTTCACAAAAACACTGAACTAGCGAGAATACAAATATTTTTACTTTTGTACAAAAGTACTTTTCGGCTTATGTAGTTAAGCCTTTAAAAGCAACCCACTACCTTAGGGGAAAGCAGTAAGAAAAGCTTATCACCTATTCACAAATCTTATGCAATGAAAATAGGCAACAGAAGTAACAAGTTGACGGTCTTTTTATTTAGTGTCTACTTAAATCACTTATTTTCAGCATTTTGGAAATGTCGTGAGTACACACAAATAAAATAGGAATGGAAAAAAGAGATGAGTATATAAAAATGTTTTCAATGTTCCATGTTTACATTCTGTAACTCTCGTTTTCAATGTTCCTGCAACTCTCGCATCGACAAAATTAAGTCGATAAACTCTGAAAATTGAAACAAATCTGAGTTTTTTTTGCATCTTTCAACGGTCTGAGCGAAAATTAAACGCATAAACGCAACTAATAATACAAATAATAGTTGTAGTGCTTTCAGAGTTTTATGTTTCCTTGTCCTAATTCTCATTGGACTGTTGCACGACCTAATTTATTTTACTTACTTAATGATTAAAACTGGCTTCAAATAACTAACTAATATTTATCTAAATGCGTAATTTAGAATTGTTTCTAAATCTTCATTGTTCTGGCACCTAACAAAAGTAATTAATTTCACTTCATATTCGAATGATATTACTCTCAAACGAACACAATGAGAGAATGAGACTACCAAAAAATTGTTCATCCACAATTTTGAATTTTCTTTGAACACCTCTGAACAGCTGACTACATCCGCCATTTTTCAAAGGTGGTCGCCATTTTTCAAATGTGGTGAGCAGAGAGAAAAGTTTTTTCTCTCTCGTGGTGAATATGTACACAAACTTGAATAAGTATTTGTTCCCCACATTTTTTTTTATATGGAGTTAATACATATGCAAGTTGGTGGCCAAATCACAGCTTGTAGGCAAAAAGAGAGCAACCGTCGAAGTTGGTTCTCTCAATTAGTTCTTTTCTCTCTGGTCATACTCTCTGTTCAGAAATGATATTTATTATTTATATTTTGCTGTATTACCTATAGATATTTATGTTCACATAAATAATCATCATTAACTATCATTATATAACTAATATTCAATTTGATCAATTCGCTAATTATATTCTGCTTTGTATAAAACTTAATAACTTAACTTAAAACTTAAAATTATTCAATTGCCAAACATAGAATATTATACCCTATGTATTTACATTCTAAAGCTAATCTCTTAATCCTCTAAGCAAACAAACAACTTAATCTTTTAATTTTCACACCTCATATGATTGCATGTAATATTTTTTATGCATAGACTTCTTATGCTGGCTATGATTCCAAGGTTAATTTTTATACATAGAATTTTGTATGGTTGGAAAAATCTGTGATGCATCGAGTGCACTTGTTTCGCGATCGATCGGTCCTTTTTGCCAGCGACCACCAACGAGTTAACAGCTCATCTTCTCTACATAAATTTTGTCTTGATCGATAATAGAAATAGTTTTGTTAAAGTACAATAAATTAAAGTTTTTATAACGTTGATGAAATTTTGAGTTTTTTTTTCTATTATTGCTAATCAAAGTTGGTCCTTCGAGCCGGATTTTGTTATTTGGAATAATTTTGGAACATATTTGGAGCTGTTGGTGGTTGCTTGGAACTTGATTTTGGACACGACACGTAAGACAAATTGGTACCAGGTAAACTGTATCGTATACATCATAAAACAATTTTGCTTTGGTTTTGTGAATTCTGGTGTTGAGATTTTGCTGTTGCTGTCGCTGTTGCTGTTGCTGCTAGGGGTTTTTGGTTTGAGGTGTTTTTTGGATCATATCTCGTTATTTTGGTGATCGTTTAGGAAAAATTCGGTTTTTCGGGATAATCGCAAATAACACGTGTGCTGATCTTTGAACTTTGCTAAAATCATGAATACTTTGAAACAAGCTCGTGGACACTTCAAACGTGCTATTACTCGCGCGCATACGTTTATTATCGAGGCGAAAGTTGATGATATCGAAATTTTAAAAACGCGTTTGGAACGTTTGGAGGAATCATGGAGGTCTTTTTGTTTGAATCAAATCGAACTATTTCAATATTCCGAGGAAGAGGGTTACGTTGACCCTGAAATTGATTTTGAAACCACCGAAAATAAATATTTTGAAGCAAAAAGTGCTTTTTTGAAAGCTATCCAAAACAATACGCCTTCGATTCCTCCCACGGTTTCAAGTAGTAGCGCTAATAATAATGTGGACTCTTTGGTTGGACAAAATTGCTCATTTGGCCTTCCTGCAGCCAAGATTTGTTCGGAAATCGAACTACCGAAATTTAAGATACCGCCATTTAGTGGCGATTATCGACAATGGCCAGAATTTCGTGCTATGTTTTTAGGGAGTGTTGATTGCAAAAAACTCACTGGTGCTCAGAAGATGCGATATCTGAAATCTTTTTTAGAAAATGACGCCGCGAAACTTCTTAACGGTATTGAGATTTCGGACGCGAATTATGAACAAGCGTGGGAAAAACTGGAACACCGTTATGATAAACCGTTATACATTGTTAACAGTTATATCGAAAGTTTTTTAAAAATTCCCAACGTAGCTATCGCGGATAGTGGACACTTGCGTCGGTTAGTGGACAAGTCGGACGAGGTGATTCGTGGTTTAAAAGCTGTTAAGGCTGAAGGGAGAGATCCGTGGCTTATATACATTTTGCTCGAAAAACTAGACTTTGATACGCGAAAGGCTTGGTCTCTTCACACAAACAATTCGGAATCGGAAACTATAGATACGTTTCTTGAGTTTTTGGGGAAACGAAGCGATGCTTTGGAAGCATGTGCTAAGCCAAATGAATCGAAATCATCGGGAAATAAACAGAAAACGCGCCCTAATAGTGCTTCGAATAATATAAAGAGTCTTGCGGTTGCCAAGCAGTTATGTCCCATGTGTAAGGAAAATCACGTCCTTTCACAGTGTTCTAAACTTATTGATTTGCCCATTTCGTCACGTCGTTCCTTTGCTCGAGACCAAAAGTTGTGTTACCGATGTTTAGGAACTAATCATTCGGCTTCGCGTTGTCGTTCGAAGAATCATTGTCCTCATTGTAGCGTTCGTCACCATGTTCTCGTACACATGGATTCGTCATCATCGGTTGTTGAACCCGACAAATTGAATTTGAACGTCGGGCAAGCTTCAACATCTAATGCTGTTTCGATTGCCAGTCATCATTCTCATAATGAAGTTCGCCCATCTGGTATTTTGCCCACTCTTGTTGCGCAGGTCATGAATGCATCGGGACAATTTTACAAATGTCGCATGCTGCTAGACACTGGATCTCAAGCATCTTTTATTACGGAAAATTTAGTTAGGAAATTAGGTCTTAGCCGTCGCCATGCTCGTCTTCCTATATCAGGCATATCTTCGATAGAAGTTTGTGTTACTCAGGGTGTCGTTTCGCTCAATCTTAGATCTTGCGTTGATTCAAATGAAGTGGAAGTTGACGCTTTCATTTTGAATCGCATTACTACAAATACCCCTTTGAAATCGTTTCGGATTGATCAATCATCGCTCTTGGGTGATTTGAAGTTGGCTGATCCAGGCTTTAACAAACCAGGTTCCATTGATATTTTGCTCGGATCTGATAAGGCTTGGAGTATTTTGCGTGAGAGTAGAAGAACGGACGAAGCTGGTAATTTGGTTGCTCATAATACAGTTTTTGGATGGGTGATAACTGGTTGTACTCCCCACGAAGGTTTTGTTTCGCTACGAGTTGGAATTGATGAGGATGTTGATGTACTTTTAAGGTCCTTTTGGGAAGTTGAAGAGATTGATCCTAAATTGCATTCATCGGACTCAAGTGATTTCGTAGACACCCATTTTGTAAATACATTTTCGCGTGCCCCCGACAACAAATACCTTGTTGAACTTCCTTTTCGCCAAAAGGACATCGTTTTTAGCAACACCCTCTCCGGAGCTTTGTCCAGATTGTTCTCAATGGAACGCCGTTTTGCTCGTCAGCCAAATCTACAATTGGAATATTGTTGTTTTATGAGGGCTTATTTGCAATTAGGTCATATGGAGAAAATTCCGGAAGCTGAGATTGAACCATCTTCGGGGAAGGTTTATTATTTGCCGCATCATGCAGTGGTTACAAACAAGCTACGCGTTGTCTTTGATGGGTCTCATCGAGATGGAAAGGGTGTTAGTCTAAATGAGGTCCTCCATGTAGGACCTCCTCTCCAGCGGAACCTCATCAACGTTTGCTTGCGGTTTAGGGTGCACAGATGTTTTTGGGGCTGATATCGTAAAGATGTTCAGGCAAATTTGGATTGACCCAAATCATAGGGATTTTCAGCGTATTGTGTGGAGAGAGAATTCAACGGAACCAGTTAGTCACTTACGGTACTTCACCTGCTCCTTTTTTGGCAATGAGAGTTTTGAAACAGCTTGCCTTGGAATACAAGAAACAGTTTCCTATTGCTTCACTCTCTATTTTGCATGATTGTTATGTTGATGACATTATGACCGGGGCAGAATCGGTTACTAAAATTTTGGAGCTTAAAAATGAGCTCGTTAATCTGTTGGCTTGTGGCGGCTTAGAGTTAAGCAAATGGAATTCTAATTGTTGGCCAGTCTTAGAAGGAACTAGTTCCGAACCCACAATTTCTCTTGACCGTGACTCTTCTAATAATTGGACAAAGGTACTTGGATTAATTTGGAATCCTCATCGGGACATTTTCTCTTATAAAATCTCTATTAATGATTCGTCGTCAACGCCCACAAAGAGGAAACTGTTGTCAGAGATTTCCAAAATCTTTGATCCGCTTGGCTTTCTGGCTCCTTCAAGAATTTTGTTAAAAATGATATTCCAGGAGTTATGGGCACAATCAATGAAAATCGGATGGGATGATCCCCTTCCTACTGAGGTAGCCGAAAAATGGATTTTGTACCGAGAGGAATTGTTTTTGTTTGACAAAATTGAGATTTTGCGAAGATGTACTTTGAGTGCTGAAGGCTTAGAGCTGATAGGTTTTTCTGATGCTTCCGAGAAAGCATACTCAGCGGTGGTGTACGCTAGAAGTTTTTCTGAAGACGGCCAAATCGAAGTTCAACTTATTTCTGCGAAAACTCGCGTCGCTCCAATTAAACAACTTAGCATTCCACGTCTTGAGCTATGTGGAGCTCTGCTTCTTAGTCGTTTGGTTCAACTTGTTCGGAATTCGTTGAATTGTAAAATTAGTCAAACCTTTGCCTTTTGTGATTCGCAAATTGTGCTAGCCTGGCTGTCTGCTCCACCTCGTCGTTGGAATACCTTTGTCGCTAATCGGACCTCAGAAATACTTGGTATTCTACCCCGCTCTAATTGGAACTATATTCGCTCTGAGGAAAATCCAGCGGATTGCGCATCGTGAGGGGTAATGCCAAGTAAATTACTCAATTTGGAAATTTGGTGGAAGGGGCCGAAATGGATTTCAAAAAACTATGAGTGTTGGGGTATTGCTGTAGAGAGCGAAGAACTTAAGGAGGTACCGGAGAGTAGGAGAAAAATTGTAGTTGCTAATGTTTCGTGTGTCCATGAAGACTTCCTGGATAGGCTTTGTAAACGCATTACTTCGTGGGATTGTGTAATTCGCATTGTAGCAGTATTTGTTCGCCGAGCCAAAAACGGTAAACTTCCGGTTGAGGAACGAGTTAGAGGATATCTTCGTTCCTCTGAATTGCTTTATGCGAAGCAAAAATGTTTGAAGTGGGCTCAGAAAGAGTTTGAACAAGATATAGCGGCCTTAAAAGCAGAGAAATCTGTCTTGTATTCTTCCAAACTTTTTTCGTTGGCTCCTTTTGTTAACCATGATGGCCTACTTCGTGTTGGAGGTAGAATTTCGAAGGCTGTCAATGCTACTTTTAGCATGAAACATCCTGTGATATTGCCGAAAAATCATCAAATATCAAAACTTATTCTAAATAGCTTTCATTTAAGATTTCTGCATGCCGGTGTATCGGAGCTTTTCTCCATAGTTCGCCAGAAGTTTTGGATTTTGGGAAGTAGAAATCTCATAAGGAAGGTGGTTCATGACTGCATTGGTTGTTTCCGTCAACGCCAAGCCACATCACAGCAGCTGATGGGAGATCTGCCTTCTTCTCGGCTTTCACCATCCTTCGCCTTTGACCAAACTGGATGTAACTATGCAGGCCCCATCACTCTTCGCTTAGCCAGAGGAAGGAATCACAAATTTGTAAAAGGCTACTTCGCGATCTTTGTATGCATGACAACAAAGGTATTGCATTTGGAAGTGGTTAGCGATTTGTCCACGGATGCGTTCTTAGCGGCCTTGAGGAGATTCATCGCTAGAAGAGGGAAGTGTAGTATTATCTACTCGGACAACGGAACTAACTTCCGTTAAAAGTGTTAAAACCCATCTTCATCGTGTTATAGGGAACAATATTTTGACCTTTGAGGAAATGACAACTTTGCTCTCTCAAATTGAAGCCTTGTTAAATTCTAGGCCACTTTTTTCTATTTCTGATTCTGATTTGAACCCTCTAACTCCGTCTCATTTTCTTATAGGCCGACCGTATACAGCAATTCCGGAGCCAAACTACCTTAAAGTTCCAGAAAATCGACTTGGAAGATGGCAGATTGCACAAAACATGCTGCAAGGATTTTGGCGGCGTTAGCACAACGAATATATTACATCATTGCAACAACGTCCAAAATGGCACAAGAAGAGCAAAAACTTCGAAGTCGGTGACTTGGTTGTCGTCAAGGAACAAAATTTGCCTCCATCAAAATGGGCTTTAGGACGAATCGAAATTCTTCACCCAGGGGATGACGGCCTTGTAAGAGTGGTATCTCTTCGAACCAAAAATGGCATCTTCAAACGCCCAATAACAAAGCTGGCAATCTTACCATGTTCCTGAATTCCTTCAGGGGGGGCCGGCGTGTTCAGAAATGATATTTTATATTTATATTTTGCTGTATTATAGATATTTATGTTCACATAAATAATCATCATTAACTATTATTATATAACTAATATTAAATTTGATCAATTCGCTAATTATATTCTTCTTTATATAAAACTTAATAATTTAACTTAAAACTTAAAATTATTCAATTGCCAAACATAGAATATTATACCCTATGTATTTACTTTCTAAAGCTAATCTCTTAATCCTCTAAGCAAACAAACAACTTAATCTTTTAATTTTCACACCTCATATGATTGCATGTAATATTTCTTATGCTGGCTATGATTCCAAGGTTAATTTTTATACATAGAATTTTGTATGGTTGGAAAAATCTGTGATGCATCGAGTGCACTTGTTTCGCGATCGATCGGTCCTTTTTGCCAGCGACCACCAACGAGTTAACAGCTCATCTTCTCTACATAAATTTTGTCTTGATCGATAATAGAAATAGTTTTGTTAAAGTACAATAAATTAAAGTTTTTATAACGTTGATGAAATTTTGAGTTTTCTTTTCTATTATTGCTAATCACTTTCTATGTTAATTTTGGGACTCAGTGTGCATGAAATAAATCTTGCACATATGAGGTGGCATGGAACTTTTCTGTGTTGAGATTTTTTTCTCTTGTACGAACAGGGTGAAATATTTGGAAATTAGTTAGGTAGGATTTTTAGTTCGGCGATATCTTGAGTTAAATTTTCATTGAATGCAACAATGAAAGTGATGTTAGTTAGTGCGCAAGAGATAACTTAGGACAGTGGTGATGGATGTTTTTTGGGATTATTATAAGAATGTTTGTGGTTAAAAAAATGGCAAATAGTAGTACATGTTTGTTTGTGCAAGATCAGATTACATTTTCTTGCTCCTGGTAATGCGCCCTCAGAATTTTGCGCCCTGTGCATTTGCACATATGCTTTGTCCGGCCCTGTAGAAGGGACCCCATAAGTCGCTAGTATCGCACGGCGAGTTATTGTATCGGTCTATTAAATACAACACCCAATTTTACAGATTTGGTCCTTATGGGAAATTTACTCACAATTTGTTATGGTCGAGGAAGAAAACGAAATATTTTTTTCCTGTTTAGGTATGTCTTTTGAAGTGAAGTGTGGCATTCAAGGACAAATCACGTTCGCTGCAGAAAATGTATTTTTAAGGTTTCTTTTTTTTTTTTTTTAATTTCGTTTTCATTCATAAAATGAAAATGATGTTGGTGCTTGCATGTAATTCGATCTGATGATGATTTGTGAGTTTCGTTGTGTTTTTCTTCAATTTTGTTATTAGTTTGATATTTAGGTTTATTTTTAAATTTCTTTTTTTTTTTTATGAAAATGGGGATAATGGACGAATCAAACTTTACTACAAAGTATAAAATTGCAAATGTACATACATAAGTATAGGTAGGTTATTGTTTAGGCGAATATTTTTAAGTACACTTATAATATTTATTTTTTACCGAAATGTAATCTGTTAAGCTTTAAAGCTCGTAGATGAAATTAATAAATAAATAAATAAATAAATATTAGGTAGGTAATTAGTAATTACATATTATGTAGGTATTCATATGCACAAATGGAGGTTAGTAGGTTAATATGAATATATGTAGGTACATATATGTATATGGGTGATTATACAAAAGTTGGGTAACTTTTGAGGATATTTTGTTTACGATAGTTTTTAAATCAAGCTTCTATAAATTCGGGTGTATATGATAGCTAATCTAATTAATATATTGTTCCCAATCGGGACAGTCACTTTTTTGAGTACATTGTAAGATATTTAAAAATTTCAGAATTTGATTGCCAGGGGATTGACGAGGTAACAAGTAATGATACATTTTATACACAGTTTTGAAAGTATTATAATGAAATTTAATATAAATTAGTAAAAATCTCTTAGGATTAAATAATGATCACTTAAAAGCACTTAGTAACAATTAAAATAATTATTAATATGTAATACTGGGAGAAAATACTATATCAGTTTTCAAAGCAGACTTTCGACATTTAACGTAACGTTATTCACTTATCTTTTACTACTTTTACATAGTTTTACTTAATATTTCCAAGTAATCAACAAACAATATAAACAAAATCTAACAATATTCATCTTAAAAGTACTAATGACCATGAAATGAAGAACAATAATAATATACCTGACACAGGACTGACGCCATATTACTGACGAAAAAGGCGAAATTTGAGATTATAATCAGGACTAATGTTTTTTTTTGTAATTTCGAATATCAACAAACTACATTTTAACAAATCATAGTCTAATATGTATAAATAAAAATAAACTTTAGATTAACAAAAAAATAACGACTCACCATAAGACTGACATGTTGACTGGCTAAGCACGTGTATAGACAACAAACATAACCCAAACTCTGGTACAGATATGGTGGCCGTCAAATGGTGCGACCCGCAACTAACTTTATTACCAACATTAAAATTCAAAGTGGGATTTGACAGTGAGTCTGCGATATTTCGCAAGAATTTAAAATTTAAATAATACACAAGGGACTAACGAATGAAACTGAACACAAAATTTCTTATTTTTTTTAAATAAAGTGGAGAACACTGCATTATGAAAGTTGTAGTATATATTAAACTATATACATCGCAGATTGTATTAAATTAATTAGTTTTCTCAAATCAATGATAATGTTTAATGGACAGTCACTTAATGGTTGGTTTTTAGGGTTGTGACATGCCAGAGAACTGACGTTTTAAGAACTGATTGTGTTTTTTTAATAACTTGTATTCAAAATGAAGAACTGAAATTGGGTGACTAAATAAAGGTCTTTCCATTGTTTTAAAATAAATTGCAATCTCAATAAAATATAATCAGACTTTGTATATATTGGACGTTTCAAGATCCCTAGAGTCGATATAAAAGATTTTTAGAGAGATGTCTGTGTGTGCGTGTGTACGCCGTACGTACGTTCGTATGTCCGTACGTTCGCTAAGTTTTTTTGTCGTCCATACCTCAAGAAGCAGTAGAGATATCGACTTCAAATAAATTTTGTTATACAGACAAAAATGCAGAAAGATGCTGAAAGGACTCTAAAAAAACTGGGTGGGTGGTGTTTTTACCATAGCAATTTAAAAAAAAATGAAAATGTTGTTAACCCAAAATATCTCACGAACCAATAACGCTAGCTACTTAAATTGAATTTTATATTGTAACGTGATACCAAACAAGTATATTTTTGAAAAAAAAATCCAGTTAACTGTTTTTTTATAAATCAAAAAAACTGTAAGCAAATATTTGTCACCTCGAATATTTTACGAAAAAAAATGATTTTATCTCCAAAATAATTTTGTACAAAGAAGAATACGTTTTCGACATCTGGTAAAATTTTGAGAAAAAAATTACTTTAAGTTCGGAAAAATTGATTTTCGACTGCGAAATAAAATTACAATTATTTTCAAACGAAAAAAAATTAAATTTATGAAGGCCACTAAAAGCGCATAAGAAATAGAAACAGAAGAAGAATGTCATAAGCAAATCTCCTTGTATCATACTATTGAATCCTTACATAGTGGAATAAACGAAACTTATCAAGCACTTAAAGATAAAATTTATTTCCCAAAGTTGCAGCAACATATCCAGCTTATAATAAATAATTGTGACAAATGCCAAGAAATTAAATACGATAGAAATCCTATCAAACCGATTATGAATATAACAGAAATACCAAAAGCTAGAGGCGATGTCGTTTATATTGATATTTTTCACTATTGTAAACAAGCTTTCGTTACTATTATTGATAAGCTAACTAAATTTGATGTTGCTTATTTAATAACTGATAGGAATTGGGTTAAAAAGACAGCTATTTTAGAAGGCTATATAGATAGTTTTGATAAACCAAATAAAATTATCATGGATAACGAATTCAAATCGGAACAACTAATTACATTTTTAAAGGACAAGAGCATTGAACATTGAAATTTAAGCGATTGAAGAAGAAGTGACACTTGCACAAAAGACCCAAAAAGCAATTGGAAACTACTGATGAAAATAACTGATGAAAATAACCATAATTCTATCAATAATCTCAATAAACAAATGCAAATAAATTAACATTATAATAAATCTTTATCCGATTTGAAACTTATAATAGAAAGTGATAGAACTAAAATATTAGAATCATACAACACAACAAATAAATGTATTTCTAATTTAAATTACAAAATAATAGTTTTTGAAAACAAAGTAGACCAAATTCTTGATAACATAATGGCTGCTAAAAATAATATTATTCATCCGAGTATGCTTACTTTGGAAGAACTAGAAAAACATAACATTGATTTTCCTACAATTAAACTCTTAATCATCTTAATCAATCATTTGGAAATTAACGAAAAAGAAGAAATGATTGTAGAAATAGACGAACAAATATATAAATACGAAGAAAATTCACTTTTTAAAAATCTGAAGAAAAGTAAAAATTGTATCATTACTAATTCATGTTACTTAACATACAATAATTTAACAACCATTGAAGAAATAGATGACAAAACTCTATTACTTAAAAATATCTATATAGAAGTAATTTGGCAAAAGTGTGATCAAAGAAATATTACATTAACAGGAAATTATTTAATTAATTATAATAACTGTTCGTTAACAATAAAACAATATAAATTTTGTAATAAAAAAAAAAAACTATACCAGATAAATATTTTTATCCATCAAATAAAAATAATGAAATGTTTGTTAAACCCATAGATTTTAATAAAAAAATTATACAAAATGTTAAAAATTTAGAAGAAATAAAAGAACTAAACTAGCATAAGAAAATAATGTTTGGCTCAAATATAAGCCTAGCTTTATATTAATATTAAGCATAACTGGTGTTGTTACTTTTTTAATATTGAAATCAAAAAATAAAACAATAAAAATTGTAAACAATATGGAGCCGGAGACTTGAGATTTAGAGCAGGGAGGAGTAACGTATATTGACCCTACCAAGAAAAGTGATGAGTCTATTAATCAAGACAATATTAATAAATTGAAACCGCTTTCATGGTAAGGTAAATAAACACCTCACTTCCGTTGCTTTACTCCAACGTAAAATTAATATTACTCAGCATAAATAAATTCATAATTCAATATCAATTCTACATAGTAAGCATTAATTTTAGATATGTTAATAAAATACTTTTCATTAATTTAATTTGGCAATAAAGAATGAAGTTGTGTTTGGAACTCTAAACAATATGATCGTTTTTTATTCTACTTTAATATATAACTTGCGCGAGTTCAACATCCGTAGCATTATATATTAAGAAAAGGGATAACATTATTTATTATTTGTATTCAATGATATATTTAGTCTCTAGTACAGCCTTGCCTTGCAGAGATAATATTGTTTTTATACAATATTGAATAGATAATAATATATCTCTTTCATTATCAAGCAAGATGATTGTATGCTTTGGTCTCCTTGTAGCAAGATAAGGAAGGATATAAAAATGACTGTGTGATGAGAGGATCGGCAGTCTTATAGTAACGTTATAGTAGCTGTAATCAAATAATCGTTCGTGGCGCGAAGAAGCTTCCAGATTAATGGACAGCATTAAAGACTTTAAAACACACAGTAGGTACGCAACAGCATTGACTATAGTGAACAGTAAAGTACAGGGTGCAGCCGCCAATGTTAACTAATTTTAATTTTGAGGCGTTAAGTAACAGATTAGATTATACGTACACTAATCAAGAACCTCTTTACGTGCCACAAGACATGATGAAAACGATCACGCAAAAAATAAGCACACTGTCTGAATACCACGACGAGATAAATAAAAATCTCAATTTAATAAAATCAAAAATCACTTTCTGGTGATCCGCCGAATTGACAGACAAATGAAAAATGCAGAATAGAACTTGATGATGTGTACAGGAATTTATATCTTACTCAAGGAAGGCTCCACAAATTATGCCACATGAACGCAGAAACGAGAGAAGATCAAGTTATTCGAGCCAAACAACGAATTACCAACCCCAGAATCAGTACGATAATATGCAGCAACACATTCAAGAACCACACCCAAACCCATTCAAGAGAAATGACGGACCACAACAGATGGAGGTTAACTCGACACAAATTGTACATGCACAGCGACAAAATTGCAATCAGTAAAAACCCGATGTATATAAAACACCAGTGAAATGTGAACACAGCGGAAGTTTCAACACACAACAGACCGCAACAATCTTATCAGCAGAGAATAAATAAGTGCGGTATTGCACAGAGCATGTATTTAATGCGCATTAATCGGCTATTTTGTTTGGAAGTGTCATTCGGTGATGAGCGCATTATTACACGAATACTTTTCGGATGTTTAAGTCTGTGCATTATTTTGACATGTAGTACCCGTGGCATGATGGTTAGTGCGTTGGACTGTCATGCCAGAGGCTACCTAATTTATTTATTTGGGGATTCTCTCTGGTAACGCGAACGAGTGTGGACGTGTTTCAGGCAGCGCTTCATTAATTGATTTTAATTCAGTTTTTTTTTTGTGAGAATTAAATTTGCGATTGATGGATGGTGATAATCACCCTCCTCTTTTGGGGCCGAAGCGGCCTCCAGATAAACGCTCATTTTATGAGAAAATCAATCTTCCATCCAGCTTGCTGAGCGAAATAGATAAAAAAAGAATTATAGAAACAGTTACCAACGAGTGGATCTCAGACGAGGACGCGCAATACTCCGGCGGCGAAAAAGAGATGGATATAGAGCCAAAATCTAAATCCACTAGTGTTAGTGCAATGAATAGCAAGGAAAGCCATCGTTTGCCGTTAAGTAACTGTGTCATAATTGGGCACGCGCAAAATATTTCAACGGTTGCAGGACAAATTAACCCTCAACCGGCAAATGTAAATGAAAAGGTTCTTGAGAATCTATACCACACCGACAAGGAATTGTTTTCGGCAGTTATTGCCAGAAAAAGGCGTCAACACGCACCAATGCAGGAGCCAAAAAGAATGGCCAAAGAAGTAGTGAACAACCACAACCGATTTCACCAGTTGGCTGAGAAGAATGAGGAAATTATTCCACCAAAAAACACGGTTACCAATTCAAGTGCCACAAGCGGAAGCAATATTGGAACCCGCAACTACGTAAATTGCAACAACGGCAGCAACAGCTTCGACGGAGGTAATGCGAACCCATCTCCCAAAGTAGAACCATGGTGTCCTCCCATCTTTACCAAAGGAGTTTCAGCAAAAACCATTATGGATTTTATGAGTAAGTCTAATTATAACCTAAATAATGTTAAATTTATATCTAATGGTTTGCAAAACTAAAAATTTTTGTAAGGGACGTTGAGTTGCATAGCTTTTTCATTAAAAAATTCAAGGATCTCGGTATAGATGCCTATTCCTTCACCCCTAAACAATTAAAAAAATATAATACTATTTTAAAAGGTATTTCCAGCGTTTTTTCGCCTACGGAAATCCAAAATGAATTACTTTCGTTGGACCCCTCATTGAGGGTGACTGTAAAAACTTTCGAGACCAAATGGTCTAAATTAAATGACATTCCTCTTGATTTGTTCCTCTGTACTACGGAGGATAGGGAAAGCTTCATAAAACTTAAACAGCTCAAAACTCTGCTTAGACATAGAATCACTTGGGATTCAATCAAAAACTCCGATACAAAACAGTGTTATCGTTGCCAAAGATTTGGCCATATTCTTGCTTACTGCAGTTTTGCCAAGCGGTGCGTAAAATGTCTTAAAGATCATGACATTGGAGCATGTGAACTCAGTCAAAAAACAGAAACATCGATCGCATCTTGCGTCAACTGTCAATCAGAGGGCCACCCTGCGAGCTACAAAGGGCGCCCAAACAAAGTTGCTTTTCTTAAGAAAAAAAAGGATGCCTTGGTGGAAGCTAAGGCTAAAAAAACAATATCTTTGGTCCTTTTGTGAACTTGGCTAACATCCATCAAGAAAATGTAGTATCTTTTGCAGACGCTGTAAGGGGCCACAAGAAATCTCCTAACTCACAACAAATTCCCGCTTTTCATCCGGAACTCCCAAAAAATGATGTCTCGGATTTCATGAACGAATCCAATAGACTTTTCGGCTTGCCGATCACCAGCTTAATTGCAAAAATCAGAGACTTCTGGCCTAATTATAAAAAAATGGATGATTCTCAAAAACCAGGTGCGTACCTGTGCTTTATAGCATCCCTTTCCCCCTCCTCACCATGAAGCTAATGTCACTACTTCCAATGTCAACTCCCTATCCAAGGAAAAAGAAATAGAAGTTGATCTGCAATACCAATGCCTTTCAAAAAGCCTTAACAAAAATGTCGTTTTAATAACAGTTATGATTTTATAAGAAATATTGAGGGTCGAGGAACTGGAGTTCTCCTAAAAAACTCCTTACGTTTTGACCAAAAGTATTCTTCAAACAACGTTATTTCGGCAACAAGAGCCTCTATTCCACTTAATATAAAAAACAATTTCCTAATACCTACAGAGGCTAAGCAACTCATTTCCTACTCTGCCTTTATATGAAAACAAAATGAAAACAAATGTATAATATGTATAAAAAGAAAAACAAGGCAATATAAATTCAGACTGAAGAAATGTACAAATTTATAAATTAAAACCTAAGATACAAGTTCAAAGAACCTTATCCCTGAGTACGTACTTATTAAAAAATTATAACTAGATATAAGTATGTATATATATATGGATCGCCTTAATAGAATTAAACATTTTACAATGTCATAGATATAAGTTCTCTACGATGCTGTGAAAAATGTACAAAAATGAATTATCTACAATGAGACTGTTACTACTAAGATTAGACTAAAATTATATTAATAAAAAAGACCAAGCACAAAGGCCATAGGCAAAAATAAATAAATAAAAAAAAAAAAAAAAAAAAAAACTAATCATAAAAGATACTTCCATAATTAATGTAAAAAAAATCCTAATGAACTCTAATGTAATGACTAGAAAAATGAAAAAACAATCATAGTCAAGTATATAAGTAGATCCTAATGCATTTAGACTTTCTGGGTTCTCTACCACCTCATCAGTGTTTTAGGTAGAGACACATATAGGGGTAACTATCTGGTGTTCTCATCTCATGTTACTTTTCTCTCTCTCTCTCTATCCATCTTTCATTTATTTTATTTTCTTTAGGTTAGGTTATAATTTTGGCTTCGTCTTGTTGAGTGGACGTAATTTTATAAAATCAAGAGACTATGTCTAGAAAACTACTAATGTGCTTTACAAAAATAAACTAAATTTAAAGTTAAAAAAAAAACTGTGTAGCTTGACCAATTCCTAAGTCGGCAAATTAATAATAAGATATTGAAATAACTGTGTATACATAGAATTAAGAATCACAAATGTAAAAAAACAAAAAAATCTCAATAAAATACATATACATACATAATTTATTTATTTATTATTTTGACAGATATCTTTTATTTCTACTTTCGTTGCTTCCTTTGTCCTCTTGAATTTACTTTAATTTCCCATATTGAGGTATTAGTTCTACTAAACACAAACACGAAGTGAAGCAAATGCGAACAAAAATATGAAGAAAGGGAAAGACAAACGGCAAAAACATGCAAGGAACAGCTTGTACGTGCATTGCGAGACAGATTTATTTCTATTTCATTTTTTTATTTCTTCCTTTCTCTTTCGCACTTCATTGATGCAAGGAAAAACATGCGATTAAAGTTCGAACGAGAAAGGTTTCATTAAAAAAAAAATTATTTATATCTTTCAACTTAATCTAGCTTACAAAAAGGTGTTCTTAGTTTAGCTCGAGATTTCAGACTAACAATTTATTTTAATAAATTCTTTATTCTTATTCTTATTTTATGTTATTGCTGATTTGACAGTTTCACAGTTTCTTGGAATTGTAACGAGTCCAATCAATTGGCAAATTCACATGAGTTTTTTGTTTCGTAATTTTTGTTGACGATAATGTTGCGTTACTGGGAATTATATTTATGGGAACATCCGTTGTAATTTCGGTTGCTGACCTGGACGTAACCTCTCCTTCCTTTAATTGGGAACTCTCATGAGTTACATAGAATGAATGTTGGAGCTTTTTTAGTTTTATATAAACGTAAATTATTCCTACTAATGATTAATGATACAATGAAAATTCCAATAATAATATTCGTTAATATGTTCAATATTTTCTATTTGTTGTATTACAATGTCATTGAAGCTGAGTTGTTCTTGAATCGCATTTATATTCATTTCATAAGGTATAATAAATCTTTCTTCGAATATATTTTTTCTGTTCACAAACGTCTCATTTTGGATTTTTAATTCACATCAAATTTAATAAAAAGTTTCCATTTAAATATGTGGTTGTTAAAAAGGTAACTAAATATTTTCTTGTCTCTATAAGTTCACTAGATATTTTAATTACAAAAACAATTTTTTTAACTTCCCATAGGAAGTTGTTGTAATGGGTCCGATTTGTCAAATTGAAAATTTTGACATTTCTCGGCGTTTCAAGGTCCCTAGAGTCGAAAAAAAAGATTTTTAGAAAGATGTCTGTGCGTGCGTGTGTACGTACGTTCGTACGTCCGTATGTCCGTACGTCCGTCCGCGACGTTTTTTTCGTCGTCCATAGCTCAAGAGCCAGAAGATATATCGACTTCAAATAAATTTTGTTATACAGATAATAAGGCAGAAAGATGCAGAAAGGGCTCTCAAGAAAATCGCGTGGGTGGTTTTTTTACCATAGCAGTTTAAAAAAAAGGTGAAAATTTTGGTTAACCCTAAATATCTCATGAACCAATGACGCTAGAGACTTGAATTAAATTTTATATTATATATTGTAACGTGATACAAAATAAGTATATTTTTTGAAAAAAATCCAATTAACGGTTTTTTTTATAAATCAAAAAAACTGAAAAAAAAATTGTCACCTCGAAAATTTTATGAACAAAATATGATTTCATCTCCAAAACAATTTTGTGTAACGAAGAATAATGTTTTTGCCGTCGGATAAAATTTTGAGAAAAATCTAAGTGACAGTTTTTTTTATAAAAAATAAAAACCTAAAAAAAACATTACTCAAAGTTGGTAAAAATTGAATTTCGACTCAAATATCTTTTCAAAAACTTGAGATTAAGGCTTCAAAATTATTTTATCTTATAAAAAATATTGTTTTCAACATTCCGTAAAATTTTGAGAAAATTCGAATTTACAGTTTTTTTTACAAAAAATAAAAACATAAAAAAAAAATTAATAAAAGTTAGTAAAAATGGATTTTCGACTCAAATATCTTTTAAAAACTTTGAGATATTGGCTTTAAACTACTTTTATCTTTCAAAAAAAATTGTTGTCAACATTCGGTAAAATTTTGAAAAAAATCGAATTGACAGTTTTCTTACAAAAAATTAAAAACCTAAAAAAAAATTAACAAAAGTTGGTAAAAATTGATTTTCGACTCAAATATCTTTTCAAAAAATTGAGATTATGGCTTTAAACTAATTTTAACTTTTTTTAACTTCCCATAGGAAGTTATTGTAATGGGTCCGATTTGTGAAATTGAAAATTTTGACATTTCTCGACGTTTCAAGGTCCCTAGAGTCGAAATAAAAGATTTTTAGAAAGATGTCTGTGCGTGCGTGTGTACGTACGTTCGTACGTCCGTATGTCCGTACGTCCGTACGTCCGTATGTCCGTACGTTCGCGACGTTTTTATCGTCGTCCATAGCTCAAGAGCCAGAAGAGATATCGACTTCAAATAAATTTTGTTAGTTTAAAAAAAAGGTGAAAATTTTGGTTAACCCTAAATATCTCATGAACCAATGACGCTAGAGACTTGAATTAAATTTTATATTATATATTGTAACTAGATACAAAACAAAAACATTGTTGTCAACATTCAGTAAAATTTTTAAAAAAATCGAATTGACAGTTTTTTTACAAAAAATTAAAAACCTAAAAAAAATTCAACAAAAGTTGGTAAAAATTGATTTTCGACTCAAATATCTTTTCAAAAATTTGAGATTATGGCTTCCAACTAATTTTTACTTATAAGAAATATTGTTTTCAACATTAGGAAAAATTTTGAGAAAAATCGAATTAACAGTTTTTTTTACAAAAAATAAAAACCTTAAAAAAAAACAATACTAAAACTTGGTAAAAATTTACTTTCGACTCAAATAGCTTTTCAAAAATTAAAAATATTGGCTTCAAACTTATTTTATTTCACAGAAAATATTGTTTTCGATATTCAGTAATTTTTGTATAAAATCCAACAGTCCGTTTTTTCATAAAAAAATAAAATCTACAAAAAATAGTACGCAAATTTGGTAAAAATTGATACATATAGACAAACTTGTAAGCAAGACATATCGATAGACAGGATGGGAAGTTATCAGTGTGGGTCGCATCCCAGCCTCTTTTTTCATTTTCATATAGAGCTGTTCCAATTTTTATATTTTTTAATTTTTCAAAACTTATGTCATATTTTATTATTTCTTCTATATATTATATCCGCTGTTTTCATCTATTTTGTCTATGGTTAAAGTTGCATTAGTTGTTGTCATCAGGAGAATAGCTAATACTATACATCTGATCTCAAAATTTATTCGGTCTTTTTATATTTGAAGGATGTACATAATATATTCTTTCATTTTAGCTTTCTATATCTAGGTTCCTGTTTGTGCCTGAGTGCTTTGTAATTTTTCACTAAACCTTCTTCTCTGGTTTCATTATATTCTTCTTCATCTTTATTTAGTTTGCTAATAACCCTATCTTTCATATTTTGCATATTTTCCAGGACCTTTTCTTTATCTACTCTACCTTCTAAAACATCTATTGGTTTAAATATAATTGAGGAATGTACTGATTTATTGTACCATTCTTCACACTGATATATTCTTTGTTTCGTTGTTAGCTTAGATTTTTCTGTAGTGAGAACTCTCATTTTTTCGCTTATGGTATTATGAAATCTCTCAATATCGGAGTTGCCGGTATGGCTATTTGGCTTAGTAAAGTGTACTTCTATATTTTCCTGTCTTAAAAAATCTTTTACGTTTTGTTTGAAATTCAGTATCTAAAACTATTTTATTAGGTTTGAATTTATTGGAAAAGTATAATGGTAATTTTTCTTTAATCGTGATACTGTTTCTATCTTCTAAATCAAATATTATGCCATGCTTAGAGAATTTTTCTATAAACGTTAAGAAGTTATTGTTGGTCTTTATGTAAATATCTGCATACTTTTTTTTTCTATCATACTTAGCCTGATTACATGTATCGCAATTATTAATGTATTTTTGAATCAACTCTTTTAAATTGTTAAAGTATTTATGAGTTTTCTTAGACCTGCATAATTTTCGTTTATGCCAGCATGACCTGTTTCATTTTTATGATATTTTGCTATCTGTTTATAGGTATCATCTTCATTTCTCATATTTTGAGCGTGATACATACATTTATAAAACTTTATTTGTTTTGTGGTGTCAAATAATTCGATGAGCTTTAATTGGACTAAATTGTATTCGTGTTCCGTTAGCTCTGAAAAATACCTATTCTTCCTTTTCTTTCTATAAATCTTCTAAATATGTCTGTCTAGTAGTATTTATTCTAGAATATCTTCAGAGTTAATATATATGATTCTTTTATTATTAAGTATTTCAATTTCCTTACTTTTGTTATTTGTTAATAATATTTGTGTATAAAATGGCGCAGGGACAAGGACCCAAGGACATAACGCACAACTTTTTTTTTTTGGGGCTTATGTCCCACCCGAGTGGGACATAAAGCCGACATTTAATTTGGGCCCTAAGTCCCACCCAAGTAAGACCGAAGCCCCAAATAAAAATGTTGGGGCTAATGTCCCACTTAATAAGAATCACCAAATGATAAAACTTGGAGCACTTCAATACCACAAGACTTTGTTGTTTTATTCTTTTTTGGCTCTACAAAAATTTGGGGACAATGTTAAAATCCTGAGAACCCGCGAAGCGGGCCACCCACAGGTGCTTTTATTGAAAGAAGTTGTTGATATAGGCGCATTCCTGGCGACTTTGCATACCCTAAGCGGAGCAACGGAGTTGCATGAGCGGGTGTGACCCCGAAAAAGGGAGTTAAAATCCTGAGAACCCGCAAATAATGTTGAAAATAAACTTTTTTGTTTTTCCTAATTTTTGTATTATCACCGTATCAAAAAATTATTGTTCATTGTATTGAAATACAAAAACTTTATATTCTCTTTTGGCTCTGCAAAAATTTGGGGACAATGTCCCATTTTTAACAAACAAATTTGGGACTTAGGTCTTACTTGGGTGGGACTTAGGGCCCAAATTAAATTTCGGTTTTATGTCCAGCTGTAATAACCATCTCTGATTATTATAAGAATGTTTGTGGTTAAAAAAATGGCAAATAGTAGTACATGGTTGTTTGTGCAAGATCAGATTACATTTTCTTGCTCTTGGTAATGCGCCCTCAGAATTTTGCGCCCTGTGCATTTGCACATCTTGCACATATGCTTTGTCCGGCCCTGGCCATGAGCTCCAATCTGTGTGTTTTTCTGACACATATAGCTTCTAAGGTACGCCCCTAAAACCTTATGAGAATTTTCCAAAGCTCCTATGATTTCATGATGGTAAGCCGTAGATTGAATTTGTTTTAATTTCAACAACTTACACATGTCTTTGAATACTTTATTTATGAATTCGGTACCTTGGTCAGAGGCTATAGAACTTGGGACTCCATACTTTAGAATGAAACACTCTACAAGTCCTTTAGCTACTGTGCTAGCTTCTTTATTTGGCAAAGGTATTGCTTCGGTAAATTTTGTAAGTTCGTCTTGAAGAGTAAGAATATATTTTGATCCATTTTCTGCTTCATCTAGAGGACCAACTAAATCTAGAAAAATTTTCTTAAAACTTGCTTCTGCTGTGGTAGTTATTGTCATGGGTTGTTTTTTAGGTTGTATGTGTTTGTTTCTTTGACATATTGCGCAGTGCTTAACGTATGTCGTCACATCGTTTTGCATGCCTGTCCAAAAATATTTGTTTCTTATGTTCCGTAACATGCGATTTATCCCAGCATGTCCACTTTTAGGTAAAATATGGTAATCGTTGAGTATACATTTTATTTTGCAAGGGTCTGTTACTTTTATAACGTTGTTTATAAGGTGCACTATAATTTTATTTTCCTTAAATATTTCTTCAATTCTTTTCTTTAATATATTTATTTTCTCATGATGACGGCCGTCTGAAGCTTTAATAATTCCTCTTTTGTAATATAAATTTTCTTAATGGATAGAGGTCCGCAAATGTTACGCACGTCCCTCGACAACATTTTGTCAAATGTTGCCGATCGGGCAGTAGTGCTATTCTTGGATTCATCTTTATCAACATATGATGGTACACAATTTTTCTGCACGTCCCTCAACAACATTTTGTCAAATGATGCCGATCGGGCTGTAGTGCTAATATTGGACCGATTTAATATTAAACAATTTCTTTCTGGAATATATGCCAAAATTTGATTTGGGCTTAATATCTTAGTTCCCTTTAATTCTGCAAAATCTTCGTCTTCTTTCGTAAAACTATTTACTATTTTTAACTCAACTATCCTTAATCCTTTTTCTGGTGGTTTTAAAAGTTCTTTTATTATGATTTCTTCGGTCAAATTATCTTTAATATTTTCTTCTTGCTTTTCCAAATCAGACTGTTTTGTTTGTGCTCTCGTTGTTACACAGACATATAAGCTTTTGAATTCGTCTGAGCTTATTTGTATTCTACTTAGGGCATCTGCAGTGCAGTTGTCTTTCCCTGGTGAGTATTCGACAAGAAAATTATATTCTTCTAACAATAATCTAAATTTAGTTAAACGACTGGAAGGTTCTTTTAGTGAAAATAGATACACTAAAGGTCTATGGTCAGTTAAAATTTTGAATCTTCTCCCGAACAGGTATGGTCTGTAGTGCTTTATTGCCCACACTATAGCAAGTAGTTCTTTTCCTATAGTGCTATAATTCTTCTCGGCTTTATTAAGCGTTTTACTTGCGTAGGCAATAGGTCTATCGTCGAAATTCGCTAACACAGCACCTAAAGCAAACCCGGATGCATCTGTTCGTAGTATGAACTCTTTTTCAAAATTCGGAAATTGTAGAATTTTCGGGCTTATTAAAAATTCCTTTAATAATTCGAAGGCTGTTTTGCAGTCTTCATTAAAATTGAAATCTACATTTTTCCGTAGTAACCGATTAAGAGGTGTTGCTAGTGTAGCGAAATTGGGTATGAACTTTCTGTAGTAATTGGCAAATGCCACGAACCTTCTTACTTCGTCAGCATTTTTAGGTAGAGGGTAATTTTTCATAACTTCCGATTTTGATGGATCTGGTGTTATGCCTTTGTCAGATATTATATGTCCTAAGCATAGTACTTCTTTTCTAAGGAATGTACACTTTCTAGGTTGTATTTTAAGATTTACTTCTCTTAGTCTTTCAAAAACTTCGATGAGATTCTTATTGTGATGTTCCAAACTTCTACCGAAGACTATAAGATCATCAAGGTAAACGAAACATCGTGAGTAGGTTAAACCTGACATAGCTACGGACATCATTCTTGAAAAGGTGCTGGGTGATATTTTCAAAACCATGGGGAGACGTTTTAGTTGATCATGCCCTTTTTCTGTAGAAAATGCCGTACAGGGCCTGCTGTTTTTGTCTAACTTCATTTGGTAATAACCTTGGCTCAGATCTATGCATGAAAAATATGTTGCTCCTCCCACCATGTCGAATATATCTGTTATGTTAGGCAATGGGAATTTGTCATCCTCAATTACATCGTTTACTCTTCTGTAGTCAATTACTGGTCTGAATTTTTGTACCCCTGTTATAGGATCTTTTTTCTTTGGTACAACAAGAATAGGTGAGTTCCATGCAGAAATGGATGGTTCAATATATTGTCTGAAAGCATTTTGTTTATTTCAGTTCCGATGTATGTCTTCTGTGAATGAGGTAATCTATATGGTTTAGTATACTTCGGAGTTGCTCCGTTTTTGAGTGTAATTTGGGCCTGACCTATATGCGTGTATGTTAACTTATCGTTTTCTAGATGGAAAATATCTTGGTATTTAGAGCATATGTTTTTGAGCTCCCACTGCTCTTCTTTGTTTAGTGTATCGAATTTTATTTCCTTTAATAATTGTTGTATACGTTGGGTTGCTGGGTCTGTTACTTTTATAACGTTGTTTATAAGGTGCACTATAATTTTATTTTCCTTAAATATTTCTTCAATTCTTTTCTTTAATATATTTATTTTCTCATGATGACGGCCGTCTGAAGCTTTAATAATTCCTCTTTTGTAATATAAATTTTCTTAATGGATAGAGGTCCGCAAATGTTACGCACGTCCCTCGAAAACATTTTGTCAAATGTTGCCGATCGGGCAGTAGTGCTATTCTTGGATTCATCTTTATCAACATATGATGGTACACAATTTTTCTGCACGTCCCTCAACAACATTTTGTCAAATGATGCCGATCGGGCTGTAGTGCTAATATTGGACCGATTTAAAATTAAACAATTTCTTTCTAGAATATATGCCAAAATTTGATTTGGGCTTAATATCTTAGTTCCCTTTAATTCTGCAAAATCTTCGTCTTCTTTCGTAAAACTATTTACTATTTTTAACTCAACTATCTTTAATCCTTTTTCTGGTGGTTTTAAAAGTTCTTTTATTATGATTTCTTCGGTCAAATTATCTTCAATATTTTCTTCTTGCTTTTCCAAATCAGACTGTTTTGTTTGTGCTCTCGTTGTTTCACAGACATATAAGCTTTTGAATTCGTCTGAGCTTATTTGTATTCTACTTAGGGCATCTGCAGTGCATTTGTCTTTCCCTGGTGAGTATTCGACAAGAAAATTATATTCTTCTAACAATAATCTAAATTTAGTTAAACGACTGGAAGGTTCTTTTAGTGAAAATAGATACACTAAAGGTCTATGGTCAGTTAAAATTTTGAATCTTCTCCCGAACAGGTATGGTCTGTAGTGCTTTATTGCCCACACTATAGCAAGTAGTTCTTTTCCTATAGTGCTATAATTCTTCTCGGCTTTATTAAGCGTTTTACTTGCGTAGGCAATAGGTCTATCGTCGAAATTCGCTAAAACAGCACCTAAAGCAAACCCGGATTCATCTGTTCGTAGTATGAACTCTTTTTCAAAATTCGGAAATTATAGAACTTTCGGGCTTATTAAAAATTCCTTTAATAATTCGAAGGCTGTTTTGCAGTCTTCATTAAAATTGAAATCTACATTTTTCCGTAGTAACCGATTAAGAGGTGTTGCTAGTGTAGCGAAATTGGGGATGAACTTTCTGTAGTAATTGGCAAATGCCACGAACCTTCTTACTTCGTCAGCATTTTTAGGTAGAGGGTAATTTTTCATAACTTCCGATTTTGATGGATCTGGTGTTATGCCTTTGTCAGATATTATATGTCCTAAGTATAGTACTTCTTTTCTAAGGAATGTACACTTTCTAGGTTGTATTTTAAGATTTACTTCTCTTAGTCTTTCAAAAACTTCGATAAGATTCTTATTGTGATGTTCCAAACTTCTACCGAAGACTATAAGATCATCAAGGTAAACGAAACATCGTGAGTAGGTTAAACCTGACATAGCTACGGACATCATTCTTGAAAAGGTGCTGGGTGATATTTTCAAACCCATGGGGAGGCGTTTTAGTTGATAATGCCCATTTTCTGTAGAAAATGCCGTACAGGGCCTGCTGTTTTTGTCTAACTTCATTTGGTAATAACCTTGGCTCAGATCTATGCATGAAAAATATGTTGCTCCTCCCACCATGTCGAATATATCTGTTATGTTAGGCAATGGGAATTTGTCATCCTCAATTACATCGTTTACTCTTCTGTAGTCAATTACTGGTCTGAATTTTTGTACTCCTGTTATAGGATCTTTTTTCTTTGGTACAACGAGAATAGGTGAGTTCCATGCAGAAATGGATGGTTCAATATATCGTCTGAAAGCATTTTGTTTATTTCAGTTTCGATGTATGTCTTCTGTGAATGAGGTAATCTATATGGTTTAGTATACTTCGGAGTTGCTCCGTTTTTGAGTGTAATTTGGGCCTGACCTATATGCGTGTATGTTAACTTATCGTTTTCTAGATGGAAAATATCTAGGTATTTAGAGCATATGTTTTTGAGCTCCCACTGCTCTTCTTTGTTTAGTGTATCGAATTTTATTTCCTTTAATAATTGTTGTATACGTTGGGTTGCTGATTGTGTAGGCTTTTCATATTTTAGTACATAGTAATCCATTATTGGTTTTGAATTTGGTTCTACCCATTTCATATTTACTTCAGATTCTCTTTTTACTTCAGAGACAGCCTGTCATGAATACTCCTTCACACAATTCTTGCCAATGAAATAGTCGTGTGCTTGTATGTTTGGTTTCTAACCAATATGTGGTTTCCGATCTAGGTGAAATAGAGAGTGAAAGTAGCTGGTTTGGATTGTGTATGGGTAACGAAATTTGACTAGTGTTTGTAGATAATTTTAGCGTAAAATGTTCCAAATCTATTATTGCACCGAACTCTTTGAGAAAATTTGCACCGATAATACCGTCTAAAGGTACAGGAAATGAATTTGGTACAATGTGAAAAGTGTAGGATGTCTTGTGTTGTCATAACAAAAGTGTGTTAGTACAAGTTCCTATGGTAGTTAAATTACCAGAAATACCGATTATTGTTGTTTTATTGGAATGTGTTTGTCTAGAACTTGTTGTTTTATTGTACAAATGGATGCTCCTGTGTCTATTAAGAATTTGATGTCTTGTCTGTTGTTAACCTTTATAAAAACATATAGGCCGTTCGCTACGCCCCCTGCACATATCGCAATATGTGTCAGTGGACTTAGTGATTGCCCCCCGATGCGCCGGCTTCCCCATCGGTGGGTTCTTCGTTTCCCTCATTCATTATATAAGTTGTTTCTCTCGGTCTGTACTGATTATTTTCGGTATTATTGTGTGTTTGATTTCGTATCCTGTTATTTCTAGGATTGTTTCTGTTGTTGCTTGTCATTCTATTGTTATTGAAATTATTATTTGGCCTATGTTCATTGTAGTTGTTATATATACATACGTCCTTGTTGATCGTTATTGTTGTGTCGTGGGTTAGGGTTACTCGAGTTATTTTGTGGGTGAATAAATCGTTGTTGTGAAAAGTTTCGGGAATAATTTTGTGATCTTAGGATATTTTGGGTCTGATGTGGATAGTTAGAATAGTTTGAGTTATTGTAGTTTTGTCGATTTGTGTTTTGGTATCGGTGTGTAGGTTGATAATGGTTGGGTCTTTGGGGAAATCTTGGGTTGTTTGTATATCTGATGGTTTCTTGTTCATTTCTTGTACTTGGAGCTAACTCTAACAAGTGTTTGATCGCATCCTGCATTTTTGTATGCCGTGCACTGTCGAGTATAATCTTATACCTATCATTTACTCCTTGTTTTAAGAACGCTAAACCTCTCCGTTCATTTGCAGCTGTTAATGTTTCTCTAGACTGTTCCCCTTGTATACTTATTTCTAATTCTGTCATTTTCGATACTAAGTGTTCTATCTCTGACACGAATTCTCTCATAGGTCGATTTTTTGACGTGATCTATCTAGCTTAGCCTGAATACTTTCTATAGTATCCTTGTCTCCGCATTTTGAAATTAAACTTGATTTTAGTTGTTCAAGTGTCGTAATCTTTGCGGTTCCTAATTCTGTTAGAGGCCTACCTTGAATTTTACATTTAATTGCAAATTTGATGAGCGTAGCCTTTAAAGTTTCATTTAGTGTATCATGATAAAACTCAATGTTATTCAAAAAGTCTCTAATGTTTTCTGCTCGCTTATCATTTTCTTCGCAATTAAGTATAGGCAACTTTTGCGCCTTGCTAAAATCGAATTCTGCCATTCTTATTATTTTTTCTAGTGTATCTGCTTTATTTCCCTGTTCTTGTCCCACTTCTTCTGATTCTGATTCTTCCGAATTAATTTCTTTTATATTATTTTTAACTATTTCCTCTGCCAATTTTTTATATTCCTTTGCTTTAGACGTCAAATCAGATAAATATTTATGTTCTTCGCTTTTTAAATCTTTTTGTAAAATTTTCAATAAAACTATTCCAAAGTTCTAATATTTCTGTTAGCTTTAAGTTTGCTGCCTTTGTTTTACGTTTACGGTTGGGAGATTTTTTTAAACTTTTGTAACAACTTTTAAGTCCTTCTAAGGATTCTTCTAATGGTTTGAAATCCATTAAGCAAACAGCAAAGAAAAAGAAAACCCAATATTCATAGTAACCCTTAATTAGCAAAATTTTCCAATGTAACTTATTGCCTTTATATAATTTTTACATGTATATTTATTTATTAAACCGAAATTTTCTTCTTACATTATTCTTAACTACCTATTTTTGTATATTTTTCTCAAATTTTTTTTTATCAGTTTCATAATAAATTTACATACAAGTAAAATCGCCACAATAGTCGCCACCATAGTTAAGTCTATGCCGTAGTGTACATCGCCTCCAGCTTTGTTGTTTTGCTGACCATTATTGTTAATAATTACCTCCTCTTGTTTCGACTGGGTCTTACCCATTATTGTATGTTTTTTAATGCTTGCTTAGCTGACAGCAGCGTCTCCTCGAAAAGTTTGTCGAATTTTTTCTTGTTTCTCTTTTTTTCTTGTTCGAGTTTTCGTTGCTCCTTTTTCTTACAGCGGAGTTGTAGTAAGAACCTGTTTCTCACTTCTGTTGATTGACTCGGTATGTTGGCCAGTCTCTTAAGTTCCAGTATTTCCTATCTTTGTTTGACCTGGAGACCTCCTCTGGCTTTCGTCTTCTTGGGTTCTTGTTGCCTTGGTACTGTTGCTCGTCTGGCTGTTCGACGTTTGTATTCTTCGATGGTCAACGGTTTAGGACCACAGTTTTTGTCCTCTACTACATTTGCCTGCAGCAGAAGCTCGTTCGCCTTCTGTATATATGTGTGTGCCAAAGCTAGCTGGTCGGTGCTTGACATCTGTAACCTTAATTTTCTTAGAAACCTGGCAAGATTCTTAGAAACCTGGCAAGATCGCCATGTGAAGTTGGTCCTTTTCTTATACCAACTATTCTTTTACTGGTCAATGGTCTTCGAGACAAATCGCTTAGCACTCAATGAATGCAACAGCTCGAACCTCTGGCTAATGCACTCGAGGTTTTGCCCTTAGACTATAACCAAGTATAGTCCCTTTGAATGTTCTTTTTAGCTCGCAAGCTTCACAAAAGAACAAATAACAAGATCTTTACTGGTTGGAGTTCAGTGAGGAAAATACACTTTTATTTTCAAATACTATTGCTATATATACAGAAATTATATGTTATCGAAATTGTTCCATGCTTCGATTCTTGACCTCAAAAATAATCGATATCAAGGGTGAACGACCAGCTATCCCGAGTGCATAGTTCAATAATGCTTAGTTGACATATTTTGTCAACCTAAACAAATGAGCACCGATCGTGCACCATCAACCCATTTATATTTTATTATACACTTTATATAGGGTGTCCCAAAATTAACGCAAGATTTCTAGGGTGTCCCAAAATTAACGCAAGAAATCTTGCGTTAATTTGAAACAAGTTGATATACAGATCAGTGTGGGTCGCATTTTGTTTGACCCCAAATATCTTACGAAAAAATTAAATTAAGCAATTAAATTTTATATTATATAGGGCGTCCCAAAATTAACGTATAAACTCTTGCAGTTCGTGCCATCAGGGCAACATGATACTTTCATTACCCTGACGTAGAAGGCAAGACAATGCTTTGCATTGGATTTATCTATTGCTTAAGGCAATGCATGGTATGGGAAGCAAGTGTCAAGTATCGAAGCATGGTTGGATTTTTAATAGAATTTTAAGTGGTCGCTAGTGTGATCCCTTCACACCTTAATAGACCATGTGCAGGCGAAGAATTAGCGGAGGCCCTAGACGCTATAAAGCAGACAATAACGTAATCCAGGAAACACGATGGGATGGGCCGGGCAAAAAATGGGTTGAAAAACTGCGATATTTAGTATGGTGACTGTAGAAAACCAACAACGCTTATTTAGATGCGGCTCTGTTATTGGAGCTAGACTTAGGCAACAAGTCTTAAGCTATAGGTGCATCAACGAGAACCTCATGACCATCCGCATCAAGGCTGAATTCGACAACATTAGCCTAATATGCGCACACGCCCCCAGAGAAGAGGAGGATGACAACACCAAAGTTATGTTCTTCGTGCTCTTAGACAAAACATATAAGCAGTGTCCTAGCTACGATATTAAAATTGCCCTGGGCGAAAGGGAAGACATCTTTGGTGGAATAATCGGGAAAACCAGGATCTACGACAAAACTTCCGATAACGAATTCAGGCTCATCGATTTTGCTGTGGGCCAAAACGTCATGGTAGCCAGTACGCGTTTCCTACACCTCAACAATCATAAAGTAACTTGCGAGTTCTCCAGATCAATCTACCGTCAACCAGATTGCCCATATTGCGATTGACGCTAAACACGCTGCCAGCTTCATGGATGTCCCAAATTTCCGAGGAGGTAACATCGACTCAAGAATCAGTGGCAACATTGAACACCTGGTTTGATGAAGAAGATCGGCAGGCAAATGCAGCCAAACAATAGGCACGCAAAGCGGCGCTGCATAAAATGACGAGATCTGCGTCGAACGGCTTCAATCGCAAGAGATAACCAAATCCTTTTCCCACCGAATCAGAAGTAACCTATCTCAAAGTTTTCTGCCGCCAACACAATGTATCGACAACCAGTGGCAACATTGAGCCCCTTGTTTGATGAAGAATATCGGCAGGCAAATGCAGCCAAACAATAGGCACACAAAGCGGCGCTGCATAGAATGACGAGAGCTGCTCATGAGCTCTATGAGCAAAAGAGGCGAGAAGAACACCGAATTCTCAGAAGGAAAAAGACAGAGCATGAGAAGCGTGCGGTGGAATATGTTGAGAGGTTCAAAAGCAGGAATGAAGTTCGAAAGTTTTATGAACAAGTGAAACTAAATTCACAAGTACACAAACCTAGAACCGAAGGCTGCAAGGACAGACTGCATAACGGCGACGACAAACCGGATTCCGCTGTCAGGCAGGATGATCCATTGAACATAGATGACAAAAGCCAACAATTACGTCTTCCGGACTTAGAAGAAATAAAGATTGCTATATCTGAGCTGAAGTCTAACAAAGCCGCTGGAGCAGATGGCTTAAATGCCTAGCTCTTCAATGTAACTGGAGACAATTTGGTTAGGAACATACACCAACTTATCTGTAAGATATGGTCGGAAGAAATCATGCCCGATGAATGGAACCTCAGTATTGTTTGCCCGATTGTGAAAAAAGGAGAACCTCTAAACTGTACTAACTATAGAGGCATCAGTCTACTTAACATCGCCTACAAAATCTTCTCTGCCGTAATATGTGAGATAATACGGAAGATCCTGGAAAAACCCAAGAACATCAAATCGACACCCACCATCTTGTCATCGATACCAAGGCCGCATATGACAGCATCGACATGGACGCGCTGTATAGAGCCATGACTAGTTTTGGCATCCCTGCCAAATTCGTCCGTTTGTGCAGGATGACCATGGAGAATTCCCGCTGCTCTATAAAGGTTGGAAACAACTTAACAGAACCTTTCGATGTAAAAAAAGGCTTTAGGCAAGGTGATGCGCTATCAAGCGATTTTTGTTACATCGTACTTGAAAGAATAGTGCAGAGCTCCCACGTCAACACTAGAGGCACTATCTTTCAAAAGTCTGTCCAATTTCAAGCATATGCTGATGACATTGGCATAATCGGATGTCAATTGAGGCAGAGGCGGCAAAAATGGGTTTAACGGTTAATGAGGGCAAAACAAAGTACTTGCTGTCATCAAGAAAATACATACTTACAACACCGACACGTCTCGGTAAAAACGTCACCATCGGCAGACGTAACTTTGAGGTAATTAAGGACTTCGTTAACCCAGGCTCCGCTATGAACGCAGAAAACAACATCATCGCTGAGATCAAACGAAGAATTACTCTTGTTAACTGCTGTTTCTTGGGCTAAGAAAGCAATTCAGTAGTAAAGCTCTCTCTCGAGCAACCAAAGTGTCGCTATATAAAACCCTCATCACCCCCATCCTGCTATACGGAGAAATGTATGGAGAAATTTGTTGACTGAGGCCCTAGGACTGTAGCGCCACCTTAAATATCAGTACCGAGTTATACAATGAACGAATGAATAACATTACAAAAATTCAGAATGAAATTCAAAACTTACTTAAAGATAATAATAAAACAAATTAAGAGATTATTACAGATCTTAAGTGAAGCACACAAATTATAAAAGAAGAACTAGAGAACATAATCTATGCTATCCATTGAGCAAAACTTGGAACAATTAACTCTTTTATACTGTCAAAAAATTAAATACATCTAGCCACTAAAATATTTAATATGCAACAATTACCTTACACAACAATAGAAGAAGCTTTAGATTATGCAGAAATTGAAATTATAAGCAATAATTTGTCAATTCTCTATATAATAAACATTCCTTAACAAACAAAAAATATATGACAATTTATTAATCAAACCAATCAAAAAGAGAAACATTGTAATTGAAATTTTATACGATGTAGTTTTAAGAAATAACGATCAATCAGTGTATGGAACAACAAAACATTTAAGACTTTTAATAACCTATCATTTGTAACTCTAAAAAAAAATTTAATATTACAAACGACTCTTGCATTCCTAATTTGCTAAGAAGATTACTACCTGTAGTACTGATATGATATGATATGATATGATATGATATGATATGATATGATATGATATGATATGATATGATATGATATGATATGATATGATATGATATGATATGATATGATATGATATGATATGATATGATATGATATGATATGATATGATATGATATGATATGATATGATATGATATGATATGATATGATATGATATGATATGATATGATATGATATGATATGATATGATATGATATGATATGATATGATATGATATGATATGATATGATATGATATGATATGATATGATATGATATGATATGATATGATATGATATGATATGATATGATATGATATGATATGATATGATATGATATGATATGATATGATATGATATGATATGATATGATATGATATGATATGATATGATATGATATGATATGATATGATATGATATGATATGATATGATATGATATGATATGATATGATATGATATGATATGATATGATATGATATGATATGATATGATATGATATGATATGATATGATATGATATGATATGATATGATATGATATGATATGATATGATATGATATGATATGATATGATATGATATGATATGATATGATATGATATGATATGATATGATATGATATGATATGATATGATATGATATGATATGATATGATATGATATGATATGATATGATATGATATGATATGATATGATATGATATGATATGATATGATATGATATGATATGATATGATATGATATGATATGATATGATATGATATGATATGATATGATATGATATGATATGATATGATATGATATGATATGATATGATATGATATGATATGATATGATATGATATGATATGATATGATATGATATGATATGATATGATATGATATGATATGATATGATATGATATGATATGATATGATATGATATGATATGATATGATATGATATGATATGATATGATATGATATGATATGATATGATATGATATGATATGATATGATATGATATGATATGATATGATATGATATGATATGATATGATATGATATGATATGATATGATATGATATGATATGATATGATATGATATGATATGATATGATATGATATGATATGATATGATATGATATGATATGATATGATATGATATGATATGATATGATATGATATGATATGATATGATATGATATGATATGATATGATATGATATGATATGATATGATATGATATGATATGATATGATATGATATGATATGATATGATATGATATGATATGATATGATATGATATGATATGATATGATATGATATGATATGATATGATATGATATGATATGATATGATATGATATGATATGATATGATATGATATGATATGATATGATATGATATGATATGATATGATATGATATGATATGATATGATATGATATGATATGATATGATATGATATGATATGATATGATATGATATGATATGATATGATATGATATGATATGATATGATATGATATGATATGATATGATATGATATGATATGATATGATATGATATGATATGATATGATATGATATGATATGATATGATATGATATGATATGATATGATATGATATGATATGATATGATATGATATGATATGATATGATATGATATGATATGATATGATATGATATGATATGATATGATATGATATGATATGATATGATATGATATGATATGATATGATATGATATGATATGATATGATATGATATGATATGATATGATATGATATGATATGATATGATATGATATGATATGATATGATATGATATGATATGATATGATATGATATGATATGATATGATATGATATGATATGATATGATATGATATGATATGATATGATATGATATGATATGATATGATATGATATGATATGATATGATATGATATGATATGATATGATATGATATGATATGATATGATATGATATGATATGATATGATATGATATGATATGATATGATATGATATGATATGATATGATATGATATGATATGATATGATATGATATGATATGATATGATATGATATGATATGATATGATATGATATGATATGATATGATATGATATGATATGATATGATATGATATGATATGATATGATATGATATGATATGATATGATATGATATGATATGATATGATATGATATGATATGATATGATATGATATGATATGATATGATATGATATGATATGATATGATATGATATGATATGATATGATATGATATGATATGATATGATATGATATGATATGATATGATATGATATGATATGATATGATATGATATGATATGATATGATATGATATGATATGATATGATATGATATGATATGATATGATATGATATGATATGATATGATATGATATGATATGATATGATATGATATGATATGATATGATATGATATGATATGATATGATATGATATGATATGATATGATATGATATGATATGATATGATATGATATGATATGATATGATATGATATGATATGATATGATATGATATGATATGATATGATATGATATGATATGATATGATATGATATGATATGATATGATATGATATGATATGATATGATATGATATGATATGATATGATATGATATGATATGATATGATATGATATGATATGATATGATATGATATGATATGATATGATATGATATGATATGATATGATATGATATGATATGATATGATATGATATGATATGATATGATATGATATGATATGATATGATATGATATGATATGATATGATATGATATGATATGATATGATATGATATGATATGATATGATATGATATGATATGATATGATATGATATGATATGATATGATATGATATGATATGATATGATATGATATGATATGATATGATATGATATGATATGATATGATATGATATGATATGATATGATATGATATGATATGATATGATATGATATGATATGATATGATATGATATGATATGATATGATATGATATGATATGATATGATATGATATGATATGATATGATATGATATGATATGATATGATATGATATGATATGATATGATATGATATGATATGATATGATATGATATGATATGATATGATATGATATGATATGATATGATATGATATGATATGATATGATATGATATGATATGATATGATATGATATGATATGATATGATATGATATGATATGATATGATATGATATGATATGATATGATATGATATGATATGATATGATATGATATGATATGATATGATATGATATGATATGATATGATATGATATGATATGATATGATATGATATGATATGATATGATATGATATGATATGATATGATATGATATGATATGATATGATATGATATGATATGATATGATATGATATGATATGATATGATATGATATGATATGATATGATATGATATGATATGATATGATATGATATGATATGATATGATATGATATGATATGATATGATATGATATGATATGATATGATATGATATGATATGATATGATATGATATGATATGATATGATATGATATGATATGATATGATATGATATGATATGATATGATATGATATGATATGATATGATATGATATGATATGATATGATATGATATGATATGATATGATATGATATGATATGATATGATATGATATGATATGATATGATATGATATGATATGATATGATATGATATGATATGATATGATATGATATGATATGATATGATATGATATGATATGATATGATATGATATGATATGATATGATATGATATGATATGATATGATATGATATGATATGATATGATATGATATGATATGATATGATATGATATGATATGATATGATATGATATGATATGATATGATATGATATGATATGATATGATATGATATGATATGATATGATATGATATGATATGATATGATATGATATGATATGATATGATATGATATGATATGATATGATATGATATGATATGATATGATATGATATGATATGATATGATATGATATGATATGATATGATATGATATGATATGATATGATATGATATGATATGATATGATATGATATGATATGATATGATATGATATGATATGATATGATATGATATGATATGATATGATATGATATGATATGATATGATATGATATGATATGATATGATATGATATGATATGATATGATATGATATGATATGATATGATATGATATGATATGATATGATATGATATGATATGATATGATATGATATGATATGATATGATATGATATGATATGATATGATATGATATGATATGATATGATATGATATGATATGATATGATATGATATGATATGATATGATATGATATGATATGATATGATATGATATGATATGATATGATATGATATGATATGATATGATATGATATGATATGATATGATATGATATGATATGATATGATATGATATGATATGATATGATATGATATGATATGATATGATATGATATGATATGATATGATATGATATGATATGATATGATATGATATGATATGATATGATATGATATGATATGATATGATATGATATGATATGATATGATATGATATGATATGATATGATATGATATGATATGATATGATATGATATGATATGATATGATATGATATGATATGATATGATATGATATGATATGATATGATATGATATGATATGATATGATATGATATGATATGATATGATATGATATGATATGATATGATATGATATGATATGATATGATATGATATGATATGATATGATATGATATGATATGATATGATATGATATGATATGATATGATATGATATGATATGATATGATATGATATGATATGATATGATATGATATGATATGATATGATATGATATGATATGATATGATATGATATGATATGATATGATATGATATGATATGATATGATATGATATGATATGATATGATATGATATGATATGATATGATATGATATGATATGATATGATATGATATGATATGATATGATATGATATGATATGATATGATATGATATGATATGATATGATATGATATGATATGATATGATATGATATGATATGATATGATATGATATGATATGATATGATATGATATGATATGATATGATATGATATGATATGATATGATATGATATGATATGATATGATATGATATGATATGATATGATATGATATGATATGATATGATATGATATGATATGATATGATATGATATGATATGATATGATATGATATGATATGATATGATATGATATGATATGATATGATATGATATGATATGATATGATATGATATGATATGATATGATATGATATGATATGATATGATATGATATGATATGATATGATATGATATGATATGATATGATATGATATGATATGATATGATATGATATGATATGATATGATATGATATGATATGATATGATATGATATGATATGATATGATATGATATGATATGATATGATATGATATGATATGATATGATATGATATGATATGATATGATATGATATGATATGATATGATATGATATGATATGATATGATATGATATGATATGATATGATATGATATGATATGATATGATATGATATGATATGATATGATATGATATGATATGATATGATATGATATGATATGATATGATATGATATGATATGATATGATATGATATGATATGATATGATATGATATGATATGATATGATATGATATGATATGATATGATATGATATGATATGATATGATATGATATGATATGATATGATATGATATGATATGATATGATATGATATGATATGATATGATATGATATGATATGATATGATATGATATGATATGATATGATATGATATGATATGATATGATATGATATGATATGATATGATATGATATGATATGATATGATATGATATGATATGATATGATATGATATGATATGATATGATATGATATGATATGATATGATATGATATGATATGATATGATATGATATGATATGATATGATATGATATGATATGATATGATATGATATGATATGATATGATATGATATGATATGATATGATATGATATGATATGATATGATATGATATGATATGATATGATATGATATGATATGATATGATATGATATGATATGATATGATATGATATGATATGATATGATATGATATGATATGATATGATATGATATGATATGATATGATATGATATGATATGATATGATATGATATGATATGATATGATATGATATGATATGATATGATATGATATGATATGATATGATATGATATGATATGATATGATATGATATGATATGATATGATATGATATGATATGATATGATATGATATGATATGATATGATATGATATGATATGATATGATATGATATGATATGATATGATATGATATGATATGATATGATATGATATGATATGATATGATATGATATGATATGATATGATATGATATGATATGATATGATATGATATGATATGATATGATATGATATGATATGATATGATATGATATGATATGATATGATATGATATGATATGATATGATATGATATGATATGATATGATATGATATGATATGATATGATATGATATGATATGATATGATATGATATGATATGATATGATATGATATGATATGATATGATATGATATGATATGATATGATATGATATGATATGATATGATATGATATGATATGATATGATATGATATGATATGATATGATATGATATGATATGATATGATATGATATGATATGATATGATATGATATGATATGATATGATATGATATGATATGATATGATATGATATGATATGATATGATATGATATGATATGATATGATATGATATGATATGATATGATATGATATGATATGATATGATATGATATGATATGATATGATATGATATGATATGATATGATATGATATGATATGATATGATATGATATGATATGATATGATATGATATGATATGATATGATATGATATGATATGATATGATATGATATGATATGATATGATATGATATGATATGATATGATATGATATGATATGATATGATATGATATGATATGATATGATATGATATGATATGATATGATATGATATGATATGATATGATATGATATGATATGATATGATATGATATGATATGATATGATATGATATGATATGATATGATATGATATGATATGATATGATATGATATGATATGATATGATATGATATGATATGATATGATATGATATGATATGATATGATATGATATGATATGATATGATATGATATGATATGATATGATATGATATGATATGATATGATATGATATGATATGATATGATATGATATGATATGATATGATATGATATGATATGATATGATATGATATGATATGATATGATATGATATGATATGATATGATATGATATGATATGATATGATATGATATGATATGATATGATATGATATGATATGATATGATATGATATGATATGATATGATATGATATGATATGATATGATATGATATGATATGATATGATATGATATGATATGATATGATATGATATGATATGATATGATATGATATGATATGATATGATATGATATGATATGATATGATATGATATGATATGATATGATATGATATGATATGATATGATATGATATGATATGATATGATATGATATGATATGATATGATATGATATGATATGATATGATATGATATGATATGATATGATATGATATGATATGATATGATATGATATGATATGATATGATATGATATGATATGATATGATATGATATGATATGATATGATATGATATGATATGATATGATATGATATGATATGATATGATATGATATGATATGATATGATATGATATGATATGATATGATATGATATGATATGATATGATATGATATGATATGATATGATATGATATGATATGATATGATATGATATGATATGATATGATATGATATGATATGATATGATATGATATGATATGATATGATATGATATGATATGATATGATATGATATGATATGATATGATATGATATGATATGATATGATATGATATGATATGATATGATATGATATGATATGATATGATATGATATGATATGATATGATATGATATGATATGATATGATATGATATGATATGATATGATATGATATGATATGATATGATATGATATGATATGATATGATATGATATGATATGATATGATATGATATGATATGATATGATATGATATGATATGATATGATATGATATGATATGATATGATATGATATGATATGATATGATATGATATGATATGATATGATATGATATGATATGATATGATATGATATGATATGATATGATATGATATGATATGATATGATATGATATGATATGATATGATATGATATGATATGATATGATATGATATGATATGATATGATATGATATGATATGATATGATATGATATGATATGATATGATATGATATGATATGATATGATATGATATGATATGATATGATATGATATGATATGATATGATATGATATGATATGATATGATATGATATGATATGATATGATATGATATGATATGATATGATATGATATGATATGATATGATATGATATGATATGATATGATATGATATGATATGATATGATATGATATGATATGATATGATATGATATGATATGATATGATATGATATGATATGATATGATATGATATGATATGATATGATATGATATGATATGATATGATATGATATGATATGATATGATATGATATGATATGATATGATATGATATGATATGATATGATATGATATGATATGATATGATATGATATGATATGATATGATATGATATGATATGATATGATATGATATGATATGATATGATATGATATGATATGATATGATATGATATGATATGATATGATATGATATGATATGATATGATATGATATGATATGATATGATATGATATGATATGATATGATATGATATGATATGATATGATATGATATGATATGATATGATATGATATGATATGATATGATATGATATGATATGATATGATATGATATGATATGATATGATATGATATGATATGATATGATATGATATGATATGATATGATATGATATGATATGATATGATATGATATGATATGATATGATATGATATGATATGATATGATATGATATGATATGATATGATATGATATGATATGATATGATATGATATGATATGATATGATATGATATGATATGATATGATATGATATGATATGATATGATATGATATGATATGATATGATATGATATGATATGATATGATATGATATGATATGATATGATATGATATGATATGATATGATATGATATGATATGATATGATATGATATGATATGATATGATATGATATGATATGATATGATATGATATGATATGATATGATATGATATGATATGATATGATATGATATGATATGATATGATATGATATGATATGATATGATATGATATGATATGATATGATATGATATGATATGATATGATATGATATGATATGATATGATATGATATGATATGATATGATATGATATGATATGATATGATATGATATGATATGATATGATATGATATGATATGATATGATATGATATGATATGATATGATATGATATGATATGATATGATATGATATGATATGATATGATATGATATGATATGATATGATATGATATGATATGATATGATATGATATGATATGATATGATATGATATGATATGATATGATATGATATGATATGATATGATATGATATGATATGATATGATATGATATGATATGATATGATATGATATGATATGATATGATATGATATGATATGATATGATATGATATGATATGATATGATATGATATGATATGATATGATATGATATGATATGATATGATATGATATGATATGATATGATATGATATGATATGATATGATATGATATGATATGATATGATATGATATGATATGATATGATATGATATGATATGATATGATATGATATGATATGATATGATATGATATGATATGATATGATATGATATGATATGATATGATATGATATGATATGATATGATATGATATGATATGATATGATATGATATGATATGATATGATATGATATGATATGATATGATATGATATGATATGATATGATATGATATGATATGATATGATATGATATGATATGATATGATATGATATGATATGATATGATATGATATGATATGATATGATATGATATGATATGATATGATATGATATGATATGATATGATATGATATGATATGATATGATATGATATGATATGATATGATATGATATGATATGATATGATATGATATGATATGATATGATATGATATGATATGATATGATATGATATGATATGATATGATATGATATGATATGATATGATATGATATGATATGATATGATATGATATGATATGATATGATATGATATGATATGATATGATATGATATGATATGATATGATATGATATGATATGATATGATATGATATGATATGATATGATATGATATGATATGATATGATATGATATGATATGATATGATATGATATGATATGATATGATATGATATGATATGATATGATATGATATGATATGATATGATATGATATGATATGATATGATATGATATGATATGATATGATATGATATGATATGATGATATGATATGATATGATATGATATGATATGATATGATATGATATGATATGATATGATATGATATGATATGATATGATATGATATGATATGATATGATATGATATGATATGATATGATATGATATGATATGATATGATATGATATGATATGATATGATATGATATGATATGATATGATATGATATGATATGATATGATATGATATGATATGATATGATATGATATGATATGATATGATATGATATGATATGATATGATATGATATGATATGATATGATATGATATGATATGATATGATATGATATGATATGATATGATATGATATGATATGATATGATATGATATGATATGATATGATATGATATGATATGATATGATATGATATGATATGATATGATATGATATGATATGATATGATATGATATGATATGATATGATATGATATGATATGATATGATATGATATGATATGATATGATATGATATGATATGATATGATATGATATGATATGATATGATATGATATGATATGATATGATATGATATGATATGATATGATATGATATGATATGATATGATATGATATGATATGATATGATATGATATGATATGATATGATATGATATGATATGATATGATATGATATGATATGATATGATATGATATGATATGATATGATATGATATGATATGATATGATATGATATGATATGATATGATATATGATATGATATGATATGATATGATATGATATGATATGATATGATATGATATGATATGATATGATATGATATGATATGATATGATATGATATGATATGATATGATATGATATGATATGATATGATATGATATGATATGATATGATATGATATGATATGATATGATATGATATGATATGATATGATATGATATGATATGATATGATATGATATGATATGATATGATATGATATGATATGATATGATATGATATGATATGATATGATATGATATGATATGATATGATATGATATGATATGATATGATATGATATGATATGATATGATATGATATGATATGATATGATATGATATGATATGATATGATATGATATGATATGATATGATATGATATGATATGATATGATATGATATGATATGATATGATATGATATGATATGATATGATATGATATGATATGATATGATATGATATGATATGATATGATATGATATGATATGATATGATATGATA